>JAVCKV010319806.1:0-14012 GCA_032274145.1 Herpochondria borealis
ACAGACAAATGCCAGTCATTGCGCCATAGATATGATCGATCCGGGACTTTTTATCTTTGGTCATCCAATCCGTGTCTCTCTGATGTTTGCAAGTTTGTTCCTAAGCTTATAGTTTGTTCGGATTACGTTTTCTAACAGTTGTCTTAGGAATGTGATTCGATTTACGCCACAGCCTCCAGGTACGAGTCTCCGATCATCTCTGACTTCTCCACCAGTTCCCTACTGTTGTGAATCTCCGATTCACTAACAGCTTCTCTCCCTCTCTCTCAAGGATCTCTTTGTTCCTCGGCAGTTCCCAAGACTTCCTTCCCTATTCTCCAAGCTGACTCTCCGATTGTACGATGGCTATTGCCAAAGGCTCGCAACAGGTTATGAGCAGCCCGAATGCGCCTATTCTCACGAAAGGTGATGTTTCTCCTTTCACTCAGAATGTTCCTGCAAACATTACCACTGACTCTGACAACGACTTTATTCGAGAGGATAAGAATGTGTCGATTGGTGATGAATTACTCTCTACAATTCGTCAGATAGAGCAACTTCCAATTGCTCAATCCTTTTTCAACTCCGAACCATCTACGTCTGCATCCTTCGAACATGATCACAACACCATGAGTATTGTGGTCATCCACCCTCGACTCCTCAGTTCTAAACTCCTCTCCCTCAAAGATTTTGCCTCCCCTATGTTCAATGTGAACACTATCGTTGACCCAGACCAGAACACCTTCCGTCCTGGCTGGCTTACCTCCCTTGCACTTAGAACTTGTCACTGTCTTACTCAGATCAGCGGGGCTCTAGGTATTGATATTGCGGATACTGCCAAAATTGTCAATGCCATCGATGACAACTTGACAGACACCCACTTCAAGTATTGCGCGAAACGGAGTCCTGAATTGCGTGCTGGTGAACTACTACAGTTACTGCGCACTGCACAAGGTCACACTATGGTATATATCATACTGGAAGGTCAAGCGTGCTATGAACTAGGATGTGCTCTCAACACTATCCAGCACTCTAGTGGAAATTCCCTAGCTTCTTCCAGGGCTTCCAGATCTAGCAATTCCGTCTCTTCCATCTGCTCCTACAGCAAGCGCTTACTTTTGCCTAACCTCAACTCTCCATCGGTTTCCTCCAACACCATCCTTGTGGAAACTGCCACACCTAGTCCTCTCCTCCAGACGTGTATTGAATCTACTACGTCTAGTCCTCTTCTCAAAACTTGTCTTGGTACTACCGCATCTAGTTCTACTATGCAAACTGGTACTAAGTCTGCCCCACTTCTTCCCGACTTGAGAGGAACCGATGACGACCATGATACGCTTACGCAGGTAATGGGCCGAACTTCTTACTCTGATCCTAGAACCAAGAAACGCAAATTCCCTTGCGTCAAGAAGAAGATCACCTTGTTGAAACCACCTGTTAAGCCAGCACTTGTTGAGCCTGATACTGAACCTTCGGCTCCCATCAAGTCAGAACCTGATCCTGCTCCGTCAGCCCCTATCAAGTCTGAACCGACTCAAGAAATGACTGTCAAAGAAGAACCTCCGTGGTACATGAATGCTAACAAGTTTGAACCGCCCAGGACACAACTACTGAGAATGGACAACACCGTCAAACTCTGTGGAATGTTCAGAATAGATCTGCCTTCCATTATCCCTTGGATCGAATCAGCTTCAGCGCCAACGTGGTCACACTCCTAAGCAACCTGATGATCAAGCTCGGCCTCCTTCCACGATCTTCCCATCTTCTCCAGGTGACAGCGATCCTTCATCCTCTTTCACTTACCACCACGCTAGTGGTAGCGGTCCTTCCTTCTCTGGTAGTCCTCCTGGTGGTGGAGGTGCACCTCCACCTGGTAGCTCTCCATCCTATGGTGGACCTCCTCATCGCGACTATCCCCATGGTCCTTATTGGACGCACTAAACCGTTGATCCCTATGCTGAACATGAAACCAACCCTGCTACTGGTACGATCTATCCCTGGTATGCCGTGAAACATGAACTCAACATGACTCTTAATCATCCACTTGAACTTCTTGGACAACTCCACATCAATAAGGAAGCCTTCATTGCATACTTCATTGACTAGCACTACAATCCCGACCAACATCTCATTTGGATGCTAGGGAGAAAGATCTACGACCTTATCTGATCCCTTGTAGTTCGAAGGAGGATGAACAGCGATGAGCTGCCCATGTATACCAAGGTTCTATTGAAGAGTGACCACTCTCGGATGTTAAGGTTACTATTGTCCTGTCCAGTATACTCTCACATAGTACACTGTCACACTGTCTCGTTAACTGAGCTTACCACTCACAGTGCTTCATGCGTAGAGTTCGCAATATCCTGTATAGCATTTCATTTACATGCCTTGTTGTCCTTTGTATATCTACGGTTGAGTACATTGTATCCATTAGCAATTTATAGCCTATCAGGCGAATCACGAAACCAGTGTTAAACCAACAACGACGTTGAACTGATCAAAACAAAGGAAACGGCTATTATGACAAACAGAAATGGCAACGACAACAAAAGCAAAACGAAACCAAATCAACAAGAACGACAACGGAATCGAGCGTACTGAACAACCAAGGAAACAAATGACTTCTGATAGTGAACAAATCGATCAAGCAAACGTGGATCAAAACAATCCACGCAGTCGAAGACTAAAAAGCAGAATTTGAGCAGTGATGAGGAATCTGAGGATCCTTTGATCCATGCAACATTGCAGTCGACTCTCGACAAGATCAACAGACTTGGGATAAGCTCACAGTTCATGATTGATTCTTTGATCGTGGATGGTGACTTCATGGGAGCGATCAGAGTTCCAGCAAGAGCTCAAATGGGTCGAACATGTCACAGGCAAATATTGGAAGGGGCAAACCAACTGACAAAGCCACACAGGGCTCCTAAAGTGGAGACGGGTCAGAGCATGACAGATGCCAAGACAGGCCATGAAAACTGATCAACTTTGTTACCGAAAAAAGTGGAATTTGAGAACGATTCCGACTCTGAGGCTCCGGTACAGCATGATGGGAACTTGTTGCAAGTGACGATGATGAGGATGACCACCACCAGAAAACCAGCTAAGCTTTTGAATCAGCGCGCTCTCCCATCAACTATCAAGCTCAAGCATTCCTACAAATTTCACAACTTCCGTAACTTCTTTGTGGGGCAGCCATGTGATCATTCAACACGTGGTCTACCTTGCCAATCCTGCGTTCTGTGCGCTCTATATTGCCGATGCCAACACTGCTCTCCAGCAATATATTTGCCCACTACAGATCACCGAGAATCAGCACTACTTTGATGTGAGCACCCTGTATGTCTGGCTCATGAATGCTCTCTCGTACAGTGTCGCAACCTACCTGATCGCAGAATTCCAATATTCGCAAGATGGGATTCGGATGTGGGACAAACTCTGTCGCTCCCTTGATGACAAGGCACACTGTTGCTCCCATCTCATGAAGTTTAAGAAGCAGTTACAGAAAGAGTTGTGTCACCACAGGTATGGAAACTTTGGCACTGTTTGTGGCCAATACTCAGCAAAACTATGTCATTTGCAACACATACGCTTCTAAGGACTCCGACAAGTACAGTGACTCCCAGCAACGACACCTCTTTTCACCAAGCTTGGTGAGACTGATGATGCCAATTTGCTGAGTCATGTCCGCTCTGTTGAATCCAGTAACAACTACCAAACCATGGGTTTCATTTGCCAATACCTTACTGGAGAATCTGTTCTTGACAATACGATCCAGATTTCATTCACAAAGCATGGAACCCTAACCGGCGTCTGGCTGCTACTGTACACATGGATACATTCATTGAGGATAAGTTGAAGCTTATGCCGCATCTGCCAACCTTTGTCGTGATGCTACCTTCACTCCGGATGCGGAATTTAATGCCCTCAACAAAGCCATTGCTAGCGTCATTACAACTCTTCGTGGACAGGTCCAAACTTTGCAACGGGGGATATTTAATGGATCCAGTAACAGACAAAACGGACTACGGTGGTGGTCAGCAACGACAGTGAAACAACAATTCGACACAGAACCAAAGCAATGCCAAGATGGACACGAATACCATCAAGGAAGAAAGGTGGCCAATGCTCTTGCAAAGAAAACAGGATCTGTGCCTATGCAAGTGCACAAATCCATCTCCAGGAGCTCCCAGCATCGGTGAACCAGGTACAGATTGGATCCACAATACTTGGGCCGTGTATGCATTCATGTCCATCCCAGCCATGTCGTCTTCCAGACCCGCTTCCCATAGATATCTGTCTTTATGGGCCATCATATTGGTCACCATATTTGCACAAGACTCAGGGTTCTCCTCCGGGTACGCCACCATCGCCATTGAAGGATTTGCAAAGGGACTCGACATTCATACCAAGTTTTTTGAAATGCATGTCAACGCGGTTGAGACTCAAGCTCTCCCATAATACGCCATAAGTGACAATGGGGCGCAATGTTGTATCCTGGGTGGAGTCGGTGACATGTGGGTGGTGATTCATGTCAACCCTTTTTGAACCCTCAATATCATCGGTGCTGTTCCCAGTGAGATGTGCAAGAATGGGGTCAGAGTGGTCTCTGCCTTGTCCAAAGCTACCATGGCTGACGGTACCAAGGTACTCATCTGAGCTCATGAAGCGGCTTTCAACCCAAAGAGCAAAATTACACTCTTATCGGAGTTTCAAGTCCGCCAACATGGCTGTTTTGTGGGATGCTGCGGCCAAGACCCATTGCACTTCCTTTGACAATGATCAATCTGGCACCCAGTGCTTTGAACCTACAGCTGGTTGCAAGATTTCATTCGTGAATCGTGCCGCTTATGACATTCGGCCTGGAAGTGCCTACTGAGGATGACCTGCTGAACTTACGTCCTATCATTGGTGACATTACGACAAATGCACCATGGGTCCCACAGGAATTCTCCATGGATGCCTCCCCTGATACCGTCCCCTTGGAACGGACGACCAATATGGCAGCTACGGATACTGACACATATGTGAAACCAATTCATTCTCCTACTCCTATGACAGTATACCCACTAACGTGGCACTGATTCCTACACCTACGGCTCCACTAGCACCTACTAATGTGGCACCGATTCCTTTGCTTACAACCACCCAACCGTCTCTTGATCCACCTGCAGGCAACGTTACTATTCTGGACATGTCATCACGGATCTCGACGACACGTCCTAATCCTCTTGGCGACAAGTTTGATGCTGCTCAGCTACTCATCATGGCTGCTACCATGACGCTCCTTCCTGTGCCAACTGTTCCTCCACTACCTTTGGCACACTATGATACACCTGCGCACGACACAATGCCTCGCTTCATCAATCTGTCCATCGCTTATGACGATATCCTGACAACGATCTTCAATGATTAGGATGGTCTGCCTGATGAACCAGGGGGGGTGATGCATGGACTATTAATGGGACAGTTCCGTATTGAAGCTTATCTTGCAACCCTTACAGACTCTGAACTCAAAGGTCATACGCGGGAATTTGATTCTTTTGCATATGGGGCACACGTGTCCAAAGAACTCACTTCGGATGATGAGTTACCGTGGATTACCGATGATGAGAACAACACCAGTGGAAGTGAAGAGAATTGGGACCAAACAGACAGTGATGAAGAATCATTGAGCTTGACAACGTCGTTGCTCCAGACCCTGAACCAAACCACATCCCGATTACCCCAAAAGACCCTGATGAGGCTGAATCTAGCGATGATGGCCAGGTACTGCTTGATGGTGACGACGGTATGGAAGAATTGTGAAATAAGCCACCCAGTTAGCCAAAACGGTCCTCAGGGTTCCGATCATGGCTCGTCACCAAGGCTCGATATCGGTTTCTCCAACAACCCCAGTTACACAAGACAGTGGCAACTGACACATATTTCACAAAATGTCAAATTGTTTGGTGGACAGTACCATGCCGCCCAAGTATTCTATGGCATGACTTCTCATGTTATCAATGTTCATGGATTACAAAGTCGACAGCAAGTTGGTGACAGCAGCAAAGATTTCATCAGATATGAGGGTGCACCATAGTGCTTCCGGATGGATAACACTCCCAAACAGAACAGCCAAGCTCCCACAAGAAATGAAGCAGCTACAGTACATGCAAGACTGTGACTATTATCAGGGCATGGTGTTGGAATCCCTTGGTGAAGGTGACACGAACTGGACTGCTGCGCAGATTGACAGACACATGAAGCGGTTCCGCAACTCTGACCAAGAACATTGGAAGAACATTGGAAGGTCAAGGTAGCATGCTGGTGTAATGGACAAACAACGTGGGAACGACTTGGCGACATGCAAGATCCGCAATTGCTCATCTGCTATGCAGATAAACACAACCTTGCCGCACATCCAGCGTTTGCATGGACGTTCAACTTCAAGGCTGACGCTACAAATCTCCACCAAGTCCTTGCTGCACAGGTGAAGTCAACACATAAATTCAAGTTCGGTGTTAAAGTGGCAAACACTGTGAAGCATGTGCTATGGCTAGACAAGATGAATGGGAACAACCCGTGGCGAGACGCAATGGATAAAGAGTTACAGCAGATCAACAACTACGATACTTTTCGGGAACCTACCAGTGCCTCTGAACTTGATTCCTACACCCAGATCCCATATCACAGCATGTTCAACATCAAGTTTGATCTCAGGAGGAAAGCATGTGTGTTGGCTAACAGAAACAAGACGAACCCTGATGGGGAGGATGTATACTCTGGCATGGTGGCAATTGAGTCCATCCATATTGCTCTTACAATCTCAGCGATGAATAAGCTGCAAGTTTGTGCAGACAATGTTGGGAATGTTTTCTGTATTCCACATCTGAGTGGCTATATCATTGCCATCCCAGAGTTTGGATATCTCCAAGGGAAACCATTGATCATACACAAGGGATTGTACAGATTACGTACAAGTGCAGACCCTGCTTTCATGATCACCTCACTGCCACTTTCCGCTCAAAGGGTTTTAGACCATCACTCTATGATTACGACCTATGGATTCGTGAGAGGGGGGACCATTACAAGATGTTGGCGACTTACGTTGGTGACATACTGTGCTTCTCACATGACCCAATGCCGATCACGAACGAACCATGAGACAAATATATACTTAAAGGCGTCGGGATACCAGCGTACTACCTGGGAGGAGACGTGGAGACACTTGGAGAGGAATGACAGAATCACAACATTTTCACTGCTCTATCCCCTTCGTTTCGCCATTGAGTCAATGATGGACTGTGCATTACCGAACAGCTCAACTCCTATGGGCGGAATCCTACCATCATGAACTCAATGATTCCCCAATTGTGAATCATAAACAGGCAAGCAAGTTCCAAATAATGATCGGATGCACAAATTGGATTATGACAGAAGACCATGGAATCATCAACGTATGGATCAGAGCTCGTTGCTGCACAAATCGCCGTTGACTCAATTATTGAGCTATGTTTTGCATCAAGAGCATTAGGTGTCCCTGTGGACGGACCGACAATGATGCTTGGCGATAACAAATTGGTCATGTTGAACACGTCCATTCCATCAAGTGTTCTCAAAAAGAAGCACTGCCCTATTAACTATCATTGTGTGCGTGAGGCTATCGCTTCCAATGTCGTGGTTTTCCAACATGTCTCCTCCACTTATAATGAAGCGGAACCACTCACTAAGCCGGTAAGCAAGGATATCTTCTACCAACTGACAAAGAGGGCCCTTTATTGTGACCATCCGGATTTGGAGGCTGAAAAGAAGAGAGACATGATTAACCCAAGTCCTTCAACTTCAAGCGTACTAAGGTTCTGACCAGTTTTGTCACCGTGCGTGATGTGTGGATTGATTATCGGTTTTTCTGACCGTTAGTGACATCACTATTCAGAAAGCTATTTTCTGACTGAGGACAACAATCATTTTCAACATCAATGTTGTCAGTTTATGTCTTTCGCAATATCGTAACAGAACGATACTCTTTCGTTTGGCAGCACTCGGATTACTGTGAACAATCAACGACAACGAACGCAGTGCCCCTTTCTTTTCATGATTGTGTTCCTGGGACTCGTGTCATCATGACAACTGGCACACACCAAGGCAAACATGTGGTGATACATCATCCCATCAATGAGATGGTTGCAATAACTCTCCACGGCGAAAGTTCTACTCACAATTTCCAATCATCGTTGCTGGTTTATGAGGATCCATCAGATGATGGCAGGAACAACCACGAGGATCTTCTCACAGCAGGTTCTTTGGACGATCTACTCAGACATCGGGTGATTTTGATGATCCAGATGTGGAACCTACTGTTCCCACTCGTGCAGGGTGATGCGTGCACACTCGCCTTCAACGCACGATGTTGAATCAGGCGTATGGTACCAACGTGATTTCTCCCAAGTCCTTGATGACCTTGGAATACCTTGGTGAACATGAATTTTGGTTCTTTGACTCCAGTTCTCGAATTCCTGCACGATCGTATCGAGGATACAGAAGCCGCTGCGCTTGGTAACGATACGACTACTAGACTGAAGGAGAGTATTGAAGAGTGACCACTCACTCTTGGATGTTAAGGTTACTGTACTGCCCTGTCCAGTATACTCTCACGTACTATACTGTCGCACTGTCTCGTTTACCCTTACCACCTACAGTGCTTCATGCGTAGAGTTCACGATATCCTCTATAACATTTCATTTACATGCCTTGTTGTCCTTTGTATATCTACGGTTGAGTACATCGTATCCATTAGCAATTTATAGGTTCAAATATGGGCGCACCATTTTGGTTTGGCCAGCCCATCCAAGACTCAGAACGGTGCGAGACACGCGACGAATAAACCTCCCTCCGACATGAGTGTCATGCCCGAAACGAAGCGTTAAAAAGCGTTAGGTTCGGGCCAGCCGTGTAGCACCAGTGGTCTGTCTCTAGCTCAACCAGGGTGTTCAGTGTGGTGGGTGGTAGGTATTGGCAGTCCCATGGCAAGCTCATTCATCACTTGGATCTCCAATCGGTGCAAACAAATGAGCTCTCGCCTCGCTTCTTCTTCTCCTAAGCGCTTTGCGCGCGCCCTTGACCAGAGCACACTCTAGGAGGATGTTCAGTCCTGCCGATGTCTACGGTCTCTAGCAAACGATAGTTCTGCGGTCCGACTAGCAAATTGCTTTTCCAAGAGCCCGATACCGTAGGCATGTTTATATGATGGGTATTGCGGTCTAAATCCGTTGCATGAAATTGTCTCTCGCCCTACGATATCGTGTTGGCCTATGACTCAAGAGATACAATTGTGAGCGAGTGGGTCAGTTTGGCATAAGGTTTCCCGACCCGCTAGCCAATCGGAGTACAACGCTTCCTGATTGATGTGCTTGCAAACAAGACGTGCGACGCATTTATAACTCAAGTTTGACAGTTTGCTGTTGAGCTAGATTGGATTACTCTGCCTGTGTAGATGCCAAGGTTGTCATGGAGGCCGACTCGTGTTCTCACTTCCACACCTCCTGGTACCATAAATACTCGGTCGCAAGTATTATATTCCGGTCGAAGCCCCCTTTGAGTTCGCGCCGTCGTGCTTTCAAAGATAAAGAGTGTCTAGCAGAGAGTCCAAATGTAGTCACTTTTTCATTCGGAAAGCTACAACATAGCACATTGCAACTACAGAACATCTACTGTCATGAGCACTCTACCTTGCCACCAAGGAAGGGTTGGGGACTTGTGCACGCATGGTAGATCGCAGCCCTCGAGACCTCGGAGAACGATCATTTCTCCCTCGCGGCCTTGTCGAACATCCGCTTCTTTGATATCAACCATAGATTTGTTGATGCGTGCTGTGTCTGCATCGTCCGCTTTGTTGAGAAAAGATCGATCAACGCCCTCTTCCGAGACGACAAAATCGCATCCCGCTCCCACCAACGCTTGGATGTGCCGCAAAGGTACGTGATCGTAGTGCCATCGTGGACACTTCGTTCCCAGACTACCCCGCGTCGCTACTATGCGAGCTTTGAACAGCTGCGGGGAGAGTCTCTCTTCTATGGCCAAGTCTCTAAATTTCCCGAGAGCCTCAGTCAACACCTGAGAAACCTGATCACCTTCTTCGATGCCACAGTGTGCGACCAACTTTGCTGCACCCTCAAGAGGATCACTCCACTGGACTGTCACATCGCACCCCTTTCCCATAGGTGGCACTAAGGACCGGAACGTATTTTTCTCAAGCTTGACGGAGGGCTTCAACGCTAGCACGTTCCCGTTTATCCACACATTCTCATTTTCAACGCCAACCACTGGTATCTCGAATGTCGCCTCCTCCGACACTTTCGAGGACTGTAGCAATACTGATCGACCGTTCGGCCTCATCTCTTGAAAGCCGACCGCGTAGTTGGTTTGCCGTTGCACCAAGGCGAGGGATAGCAGATTGATGTAAGTGTGTGGGATCTTCATCGTCGTCTTTTTGTTTTGATGTGAGCCCTTCATTTTCTGCGGACGGCCATCGATCTTGACGCCTAATTCTCATTTTTCATTCCCATTTCAGCACAAAAAGTACTGGAATGAACATGATACGCACTAGCTCTAGAGAGGGCCCCCTCTAGCCTTGGTCTATGTAGAAGTCTTCGACAATAGGCACAGCTGGGCGGGACTCCGTATGTCTCCCTAAACATAGATAGGTCACATTGTTGTTACTAGCTAGTTCTCATTGTTCAGAGAGAGAGAGAGAGCCCTGCTGACACAAACATGTAGAACAAGATTCGGAGCGCCATGCGTTAACAACTCAATTTTTCTCTGCCGGCACATCCTTCAAATTCGGACTGGTCAACTCACAATCTGAATCCGCAGGATGCAAAAACTTATCGTTGATCTGCGGTGCATGTAGCTCGACTTTTGAATCTTCGTCATTCAAACCAGTAGGGTCTTCCACTTCTCCAACAGAAAATTCTTCACCTGATTCACTCGAAGGGTTTTGCTCCTGCGATCTGGGACTCAATGTCCTTCCTAGATCGTTTTGATCGCAGTAGTAGAGCACCTCTTCGTTGTACATATCATAAAACGGGTCGTCTAGTGCAGCCCCAAGCGATCGAAGCGAGGTGTTGTGCTCCCGCAGAGTCGTAACAAAGGCTTGCCATCCTGATTCTCCGATTGCATTGTGACCATAGTCAAAACTCTGCAGACTCGAATTCTTGCGAAGTGCATTGGCAATTAAAAGGGTTCCCTCGTTTCCGATACTATTTCGAGCAATATTGAGCTCCTTGAGTGCCTTGCTCGTTTCAATCAAAGATGCGATCGGCTCAGCAAGCGCATGCCCAATTTTGCATTCAGACAAATCAAGCCGTTCGATGGATTGGAGGCTAGAGAGTCCAGTCCAGTCGGTACTTTCTGCGACGCAGCGCCGTAAGGTGAGTCTAGTGAGGGATGGGTGATCTGCGCAGTTTCGAATCAATCCTTCAATGTTGACGAAATCGAGATGGACCAAGAAGGTCAACTCCTGGATCGATTGGTTTTCGCTAAAACCATTGACAATCGCATTTGCAAAGGCCGTGGGCAATATTCGGCCAGATATTCGAAGTGTTCGAAGACTGGTATTTTCGCGCACCATCTTGTTCAGGGCTTCGCAAACATCAGGATCGACTTCTGCCAGTTCAAGGTTGAGGAGGAGCTCTGTAAGAGTAGTATTGGATGCCATGAGTCGAAAGAATGCCATCCAACCATGTTGTGTGAACCTCATGTTTGTTGCATCCAATATGTGGATGCAGTGATGTTCCGAAGCGAAAATTGATGAGATTTCGGGATGCATCTCGACGAGGCCTGCACTCTGAGAAATTTTCATTTCGGCTCGCGGATAATGCGAGAAGAAAAGTTGTATGATTGGCAATGGCAGTTGCTCCATTAGCGCTATGTCCATTGGCGTCACGGATGCCACATCACATGAGCAAAGAGCATCAGGATAGCTCTTAACGAGCAGCTCCAATACTTGAAAGTCGGTTTTGTCGTCAATTGCACAAAAGAGAGGAGGAAAGGGTCTTGCTTGTAAATTTTGAGGTTCCTGTTGTATTAGAAACTGAATAACATCTTTTTGATTGTGGCAAAGACATGCATGGTGGAGAATGGTGTAATTACCGAAGCCTTTCTCCATGGCAGCTTTTGGATTGAATGCGTAAACGAGTGACACCAACTCCAAAGATGGTTGTTTACAAATGACTTGATGCAATAAAGGTTCTTCATATCCGTCAATCTTGAACCGACATAAGGTCAGCTTTGGATTCTTCACGAGGAGTTCCGTCATTTGGTCCAAAAATCGTTTTCGTTGTTTGGGTTTGGTTGTATCCAGTCTCATGAGTTTGTTGAGACGACTTAGCTGCGACCTGAGACCTGCATCGGCAATATCGACTTTCTCGTTACTCAACTTGAGACCACTACCCAATCGACTCAGCAAGCTGCTTCTACGACGAGGCTGCTCTTTGACCTCTTCTTCAGCGGCCATCTCAGATGTTGGCGGTATTATCTCTGCTTCTGGCGAACCGTCTGTCTTCAATGAAGGTTTTCCTTCTTGCGACGCTTCTTCTTGGTGATCATCAAGGCTTGAAGTCGTAGATGCGTGCATGGCCTCATGGTCGATGATGCTGTCGCCATCCGTGCTGCTGTCACAGTGCAACTCAATCTTCATGGTTCGACTTGTGTTGAGCGTCGTAGTGTAGTACTCGGTAGACATCCTTGATAATTGTGTGTCTTCGAACGTGAAACAGATCTTTCGGGTTTTGGGGAACAGGATACGATCGTTCTCACCAAAGAAACGCAGCGCCGAGAGGCATTGTCGATCCAGCTGGTGGTGGTATTATTACAACATGTCAATGGAAGTTCGAAAAGTGTCAATAAAACAATAATTATTGCGCGGTTTTCGGCTCGCGTTCGCGACTGACCTCCCTCTCTAAAATCTTGAGGAATTGCTCAAGCTTCTATCTTCAGTCCAAGATCTTGCTCGCTTGACGACAGTGAGCAAAAAACTTTGCGCAGCCTCAGCCACGTCACTTCAGACACTAAACAGACCAATAAACGATTTCTATTTACTCATATAGATTTCAAAACTTGAAACTTTTGTCTGGAAATACATCACAAAATCGACATTTTTAACCGTAACCTTTTGTCAACATATTCATCAATGAAGGTTCAATGGTTCGAGTTCACACAAAACGCGACGACGATGATGGTGCTCGTGCTCGTTGATTCTCTGCAGAGTTGAACGACGATGAAATCAGCACCCTGTCAGAGCAATCGATTATGGATACTCTTCGGTTTCCTGGTGGTCTTCTCGAACCTTTCCTATTACAGCAATTACAATAGTTACAATGGTCATCAAGCACATCAAGCAGAATCTGGTCGTGAGAAAACGACCCTCAACGACACGAACGAGGGTCTAGTACAGCGCAATCAGAGTATCGATGACAACAACTTGATCCAGGATGGTGAAGAACGCACTAATAATAACGAAAGCCTCGTCGAGAATCTTTCAAACTTTAATAATCAGACGGACAACGCCAAGTTGGCAAGCGGCAACTTCCAAAAGACACCACTCATCATCGAGACGGCGCCCATGCAGCATCAGCAGCACTGCCCTTCCCTGTACAAGGTTGGCACCTTTCGGAATGAACACTCACCAGTTGTTTATGCGCGAGACAAGTTGTTGGTGTGTCGCACTCCCAAGGTAGCATCTACAATGTTGAGAAGCATTGCGTGGTCCTATCTTTGGAACACGACTATGTTGCAAAAGGCAACTGTCAAGCCGTTCCGCAAGGGCCCTACTCTGGACCGGATTGCGAACGAAACACTGGTTCTCCAGTACTTGTATGGAAGTGACTGGCGTCGAGTGTTGTTTGTGCGACATCCCGTTCCAAGAATACTGAGTGGATTCCTTCAAATCGCCCGATTTGATGAAGATGCGTTTTGGAAAACACAGTATTCCTTTCGTGAGTCCCATGGCGCTGGCCCGGATGCCTTTGAATTGTGGTTGAGAAATTCCACGT
>JAVCKV010320138.1:0-14007 GCA_032274145.1 Herpochondria borealis
GGAATCAACGAGCAAGAAGAATAAAACAACAACTCCGATATCATCATCAATCCAACGCCTTTCCCAATGATATCGTCAATATAGACCCACAAAAACTGCATTATCAAGACGAACATCGAAATGAAAAAGGTGGCGACAAAGGGTGTCACGAAGCTCTTAATTAATAATTTATCTATCTTTTTCACTGGGGCAAATATAGGATAATTTTTGGGAGGAAATTGTGATTTCAAGGGCGCTTTGTCAAAGCTTGTCAAACATAGCTCGGTGGCTTAGCAATATGGCAATTGGAAGTAGAATAAGAAAAGGGATCCAAGGAGCGTATTCTGCCTGTAACACAAGGGATTCACCGAGTTTCTTAAAGAACATTTGTAATACCATAAAGAAAAGATAAAAGGAGATGGCAATCAAAACGGGGTAACCGAATCCGCCCTTTCGGATGATGGCCCCCATGGAGCCGCCGATGAATAAAAATAGGAGGCAAACAAGGGCTATGCTTATCTTAGACTGTTGCTCGAAAATGTGTTTCACTCGGAGTTCCTTGGTGAAAGCTATCTTGTCAAGAGCTGCTTTTGCCTGATCTCGGATATTTCGTGCAAGAGATTTAGATCGTTGGAGGTACTTTTTGTATTTTTTCTTAGAAAGGTTTTTCAGAAAATAGCCATTAGAGGAAATTACTATATTCTTTTTTTCAGTGTACCCCTTAGCCTCCGAAGCGGAGTCTCTTTCCGTCGGAAGTAGCGGAATCTTCAATTGACGATTGTGATTAGCCGCCAGGCTATTATAGTTAGCAGCTATTTTCCGATCTAAGGAGTCAATAGCCTTAGAAAGTTGTTGATAGCTCATCATCGGATAGTGATTTTTGTTTCGGTTGGAGGGAGAGCTAGGTACTTCGAATTCACTAAGAGAGAAGACCTTATTCCATTCTTTGAAATAAGTTCTGGAAAAAGTATGAATTTTCTCGTTCTTCTTATCTGATTTTGGTTCCTGATATTGAATGCCATCATAAAGCTTCATAATCAAATACTGTTCATCATCAGAATGAAAGATTTCGCCCCTTTTGGCCGTGATGACACCCACTTGATCGTCTTGATTTAGGGCATTATTATAAACAATGACATCACGGATTCCTCTGCCTTCTGCCTCTTTTTTGCCGATATGAATAACAAAGCCACTGAAGTCTGTATTGAAAACACCTTCCTCCAAACTCAATATCCCCTTAGAAGATTTTATGTCTTTTAGCCGAGTCTTTAACTTGAGTTTAGAAACCGGAATTAAATTGTTAGAACAAAAAAAAGAAAAACAGGAAATAAGAAAAGTGATCGCGACCAAAGGAGCTAATATTCGCAAAAAAGAAACGCCTGCAGATTTTAAGCTAGATAATTCATAATGTTCCGCTAAGTCGCCAATGACCATAACAGCAGAAATACAAACGGCAATAGGCAGTGCCATAGGGATGAGAGATAGAGAGGAATAAAATAAAAGTTCCATAACCAAAGCAATGCTTACGCCCTTTCCTACAATGTCGTCAATAAATAACCACAAGAATTGCATGACCAAAACAAACATAGTGATGAAGAAGGTCGCAAGAAAGGGACCAATGAAAGCCTTCAGTAATAAGCCATCTATCTTTTTCAATGACGTAAATCTTTTGTTTTTAAATCCAGCTAAAGGTAAGGTTTTCATACTTAAGATTAGGATGAAAGGAGGAGTTGGAGGCTTAAAGTTTTATTAAAATTACGTTAAGTAACAACGAAAAATTAAATGGGCAATGCTTTAGTTAAAGTAAAACGACTTAAGGAAAGTACTTTAGCTAAATGAGGGTGTGTCTAGTGGCTCAAATTATTTTTTGTGTAATACTAAAGGATCCAGAGTAGGCAAAGAATAGCACCTATTCATAAATACCGTGAATCGCTAATTCTAGAAATGTACCTATCGCAAATTTATAATCATCCATCACGGTGAGCCGCAAATGATAATTAGAAAAGTGTAAAATAACTAGACTGTCATCCCGAGCGAGTGAGGGGCAACAAAGCTCTATAAGCATGTAGTACAGAGCGATCGTAAGTAAACGTTTATAATGCACGAATTCACCTTCGCTCTGTGGCCTCTGTGCTCTCTGTGTGAGCAAACACACTAAGTTGGTACCATAAATCCTTCTCTTAATAGAGAAAATTACCACAGCAAATCAAACAACTCTATATTAGTAAGAATAAAAAACAAACTTTCGGGTAACATCTCTAAAGACGCTTCGTCTTCCCTGTAGATGACCGACAAACAGACCTTTTAAATGACTTGGAAACCCTACATAAATCAACTGTTGCCCCTCAAAGACAAGCTATACCGGCTTGCCCTTCGAGTAGTAGGTACCGAAGCGGAAGCAGAAGATGTAGTCCAGGAAGTATTCATAAAGATGTGGAAGAAAAGAGATGAAGCGGCTACTATTCTTAACAAAGAGGCTTGGGTAGTACAAATGACTAAGAATTTGGCAATTGACAAAAGCCGGAGCAAACACCGCCGAACACTCTCTATCAATAAGGACTTTGATTTGGTCGGTATTCAACCTCAACCAGATAGAGTAGCGGAAGTACAAGATACGGTAGATCGGGTGCACCAATTAATAGCCACTTTGCCAGAGAAACAAAAAATGGTCATTCAGTTGAGAGACATTGAAGGACACAGCTACCAGGAAATTTCAGATATGTTAGATATGCCGATGAACTCGGTTAAAGCGACCTTATTCAGAGCAAGGCAATTTCTAAAAACACAAATTGAAAAAGCAAATGATTATGGATTATAACGTAAAATCATTGTTGGAGAAATATTGGGAAGGAGAGTCCACCTTAGCGGAGGAGGAGTTGCTACGTGATTATTTTAAACAAGAAACCATAGCAGCGGAGTTTGAGCAATACAGAAGTTTGTTCAATTATTTCGGAACCCAACAAAGTATCTCGATGAATGCAGACATCAAAGCTCGGGAAGCTAGAGAACCATTGCCGAAAAGGAAAACAGCTAGTATTAGGAGTCTATTATTGAAGGTGGCAGCAGCTGTTTTATTATTGATTGGATCTTACTCTGTTTATAACAATGTAAACACAAGTCAAACAAAGGCAATCGTTTGGGAAGATACTTATCAAACAGAAGAAGAGGCTTTAGCGAAAGCGAAAGAGATGTTGTTTATGATTTCCCGAAAAATGAAAAAAGGAACGGATAAGGCAGCGGTTTCTTTGGGGAAATTAGATGTAGCTGTCGTTCAAGAGAATTAAGACTTGAGGTTATTAATTATTAAAAAGACTTTTGAAATCTTATACTTGTGTGCTAAATAGTATAATACTAGTAATTTACTATACACTTTCTGCTATCGGAACCCCCAGCCCCTAAAGGGGAGCTACATTGCGGTGAATTTAAAAGAGAGTTACATATCAGTAAATTTTGGGCGCGCGTTAGGTCTCCCCTTTAGGGGTCGGGGGTAGCGTTCGGAACCCCAGTCCCTAAAAGGGAGCTACATATCGGTGAATCAAAAACTTGTTTTTTAAAATGTACAGTAGTTTATAATCATTTAGGACCATCAACTTAAATTTTATTTAAAAAAATACCATCATGAAATATTTATCAATTATCCTGTTGGCCATATTTGGTCTCTCTCTAAACGCATCTGCACAGGACGATGCGATCAGCAAATACTTTAATCAATATGTAGAAGATGAAAACTTTAGTGTGGTCTACATTAGTGCCAAGATGTTTGAAATGTTAGGAAAATTAGACATTGATGACCTGGAAGATAAGGAAACCGAAGTGGTTCTTGAAGTAGTGAAAGACATGCGTGGACTTCGGGTTCTGACTACGGAACACAATGCAATGAAAATGTATAACGAAGCTATTGCAACGATCAATACTAAGGGCTATGATCAGTTGATGACGGTTCGTACAGGAGAAGAGAAAGTTCAATTTTTAGTTAAAGAAGAAGCCGATGTGATCAGTGAATTGCTATTACTGGTTGGAGAAGAGGATGAGTTTGTCATGGTTAGTTTTATTGGGAATATTCATTTGAATAAAATTTCCAAACTGGCCAAAGTGCTAGACGTAGAGGGCGCGGAGCATCTGGAGAAGTTGGAAGACGAAGGCAAAGAAAAAGAGAACAAGAAACTGTAAGCTTCCCCCTTCCTCAATTCGGCTGACTTCCGTCTGCCTTATGAAAACCAATTGCTCTAAATTAAAAAACCATTTATCATGAATTCAAGAATATTATTACTGCTGCTCTTTTTATTTCCTGTTTTAGCAGAAGCGCAATCCCCATCTATCAATCGTTTTTACCGAGAACACAAAAGAGATAAAGGAACCTTGAACGCTAACTTACCCGGTTGGTTGGTCAAACTCGGCGTCGGAATAGCTCGTCCATTTGTAGATGACGAAGAAGCCCGAATAGCCCTACGTCTTGCTAAAAAAATGGGAAAAACGAAATTCCTTATTGCCGAAGAAGATTCCCGAATTTCACAAGGTCAATTTATGAAGTTGATAAGAGGAGTGAAAAAAGATGGCTATGAAGAATTGATCACTGTCCGAGATGAGGGAAGTAATGTAACAATACTTACCCGGATGAAAAAAGACAAGATAAAAAGAATGCTCATCGTCGTTAGAGAAGAAGATTCTTTTGTTCTGTTAAGCATGAAAACCAGAATTAAAACCAAGCATATCGGTAACATGATAAATGATTACATGGCGCTGGAGAAGGAAGACAAGAAGAATAAAGTGGAGCAGGTCGAAACGAAGGTGGGAGCTTAGGGTTTGCTGAGATTTAAAAATCAGTCCGCTAGCATTCCCGCGGGTTTAGTAAGCCTCGATTCCTATAAAATACAAATCCAAAAAAATAAAAAAAAACAATGAAAAATATACTTTTCCTAATCATCATATTGAGTTTTTGCTTCTCAAACGCAGAAGCACAAAGCAACAGCATCGAATCATTTTACGAGCAATATGCAAAAAATGAAAAAGTCACCAATGTAACCATCAAAGGCTGGCTATTAGACATCGCCAGTAACATCACAACTGATGAATCCTCCAAAGAGGCACTCTCTAAGATAACCCAGCTCCGCGTCCTCTTAATGGAAGACGGAAACCCCGTTACCAAAAAAGAACTGAGCCGCTTGAAAAAAGGAATTAAAAAAGACGACTTCGAAGAATTACTCCAAATCAGAGATGGAGGAAGTCACGTAGACTTCTACATTCGAGAAGATGGCGACCATATTACGAATGTCCTTATGCTCGTAAATGATAATGATGAATTTGTATTGTTATCTTTAGAAGGTTTGTTGAAGTTTGAAGATCTTAAAAATATTAAAATAGATACGGACGGAGCTGAGCACTTTGAAAAAATAAAGGAGAAAGAAATTCCAAGGGCATAATTAAGGAAATGGAAAATATTCCACACTAAATACTGAACTAAAAGAAAATTAACTACCTTTAGTCACTTATAAAATAAGATAGCTAAAGCATTTTTAAAATGCTTTAGCTATCTTTTATGTTAGAGTTTATCTTCGTATTAAAAGGACTCTACTTCCCCTCCAACTTCTTCAAAACCTCCTTCCCATTCTCATTAGAAGGATCAATCGCCACCGCCTTTTGATAATTCGTCCTCCCTAATTCCACCTGACCATCTAGAAGATAAGCTTCCCCAAGGCTATCATAAACATTACCAGACTTTGGAAAAGCTGCCACATTAAGTTTGAAAACAGCTATTGCTTCCTCTATCTTCTCTTCTCGTAACAATGTGTACCCGAATCTATTCATTTCGCCCTCGTTCACGGCATATTCTTTATTGTCTTTATATTCCTCGAAAGTGCTAAGTCCTTTTTTCAAACCTTCTTTATTTAAGTTACCCATAAACACCTCCCAATTTAAAGGCGGCAGTTACCAGCAAGTTTATTAGCGCCAATGGCAGCATATATTTCCAACCAAAGCTCAATAACTGGTCAAAACGAGGTCTTGGTAATGACGTTCTCAATAAAATAAAGAAGATCACAAAGCATAAAATTTTTACAATAAACCACACTAGCGGTGGCAACCATGATGATAATGGCTCAGGCATCAACCAACCACCAAAAAATAGCACTACTGACATTGCAGAAATTAAAGTGACACCTAAATATTCCCCCAGAAAGAATAAGGCAAACTTCAACCCAGAATATTCAGTAGTTCCCAAAAGATACAACGCAGAATGAAGCTTGGTACCTTTCTCTTGACGGCATCCCTATTAGGGGTGGCATCCAGCATGGATTTCCCTCTCCCGGGACAACAGCGCAAGGGTCTGAACAAGGAGAAAGAGTCGACGGTCAAGTCGGGAAGCCCCTTGAAGAAGAAGCAGCAGAAGACCAAGAAATCTCCTTCCAAGAAATCCTTGAAGCAAATGGCGGATAACGATGCAATCCTGGAGATCACGTTTGGAATGCCAATAGTCCTGCCCTCTCCACTCAGAGAGGACGAGAAACTTTCCTTCAGGTTGCCAAGTAGCGGTAGCAGTTGGTCGCAGGTTATTTGTTCCACCACTGGCCCTGAAAGTGATTTCGAAGGAGACGTGGACTTGTTCTTGACCGCCGATGGTGTCGATGAGCCCCTCCGTGCATCCGAGGGTATCGACTCGAATGAGCAGTTCGTCTATCCCATGCCTCCTGATTCCACCTCCTTGATCGTGGTAGTCGAAGCATTCTTCGAGAGCTCGAATGTTGAGCTCCTTTGTCTTCAATCTCAAATTGAAACGATGCCTTTAGAAGAAGACATATCCCTCGACTTCAGCGACACTGCAGGTATTTCTTTCCTCTATGACGTTACTTCGGAGTCAGAATACGTGGTGTGTAAAACCACAGCCCCAGAAGGCACAACAGGGGACGTCGATTTGGTGATGTACAGTGTGGGATCAGACGGTTCCCAGAAACAAACCTGCACCTCCTCCTCCTCCGATTCTAATGAAAAATGCAGCTCAATCACACTGCCCTCATCGGAAAAAAGTCCACTTTTTATACAGGTTGAATTGTTTCGTGACGAGATACCCGACGGGGTAATTCTTAATTGTCAAATGCAGCCCGTGGAGGAGATTCCATTGGGAGCATATGTAAATATCACCGTCGAGGGCCCCAATTACTTTGGTGGCGTCGTTCCTGTCAAGTTGGAAGTGCCAGCATCGTCAAGAGTATTCTGTCAAACACGATCGCTTGAGACTGGCGATGATAGAGATGCGGACCTCTGGATGTATGATCTATATACACTAAGCAACGGATGTCGATCAGCTGAGCTTGGTGCGAGGGAAGAATGTTATGTCACGAGTGGAAATGCTTCCACAACTTTTATCATCGAAAACTATCCTTTTGCTAAGGACGAGACGATTGATATTCAGATGCGATGCTTTGCAGGACCAGTGGTTGACCTGGAGCTGGACGAACCAGAGCCGGTGGCGTTAACCAATGCCGGCGACGTGTTCACGTTTTTATTTGAAGCTGAAGAAGCCCCTGCACAAGTTCAATGCCAACTCACATCACCAAATGAACTCGAAGATGGTGTCATTTTCTTCCAAGTATCTTTTCAGGATGACCGTGTGGACGAAAGATCGGACGCGATTCCATTAAACTCAGTAGGCTCTTCCCATCTCGGCGTCTTCTATGAAGATGTTCCGCTACAGGTCATGGTATTTGCCATCAGCGGCGATCCATCTGCTGTTGACAGCAGCCTCGTGTGCTCAATTGTGAACGTGGACACCGAAACTTTGACCCTGGGCCTCCCCGTTTCAGTGACTATCGAGAAAGACGAGGCCCTGTTCTTTGAGTTTGAAGTGGGGACTGCTCCCAGTGACATTGTGTGTGAGACAACTGTGTTGGATGGGAATGAAACTGACTTAGACTTGGTCCTATCCCCAATTGGAATGGGCTTTCCAATGTCTCTCTCCTTAACTGATCCTGGTTCAACCAATGACCTCATCTGGGCATGGTCTGTTGAAGGCACCACGTTCCAAGTGCTTCTGGAGGAGTTCGACAGCAGCAAGGACGTTTTGCTACAGTGCGACACGGTCCCTCTGGATCTCTTGTCTTTAGACAACCCTGCTACTTTCACAGTGGCCGATTTCACAGGATTCAGAAATCCCTCCTTCCTTTCATCGGATAACTCATCGCCCAGACCTGGCAAGGTCTTCTATGTAGAGGACGTGGCCGATTCAACCTTGAACTGCACTCTGAGTTATGGAGTTGGCGTTGATCGATCTGACATTCAAGTTCGTGAAGTTGCAAACGATGGCAGCCAAAAACAGATTTGCTTCGATGTCGGCTCTAATGACGGCGTGAGCTGTGTTGCAGAGACAAGCGATACTGCTGCATACGTTTTTGTTACTGCTCTTGAAGTAAATGTGACTGGGGGTCTCGACAGTGAACTGAGCATTCTTTGCAGTGCAGTCCAACTGGACGTTGAAGAGATTGAAGATACTGAAGAGACACTTTGGCGGGGTGTTGCTCGAGTCTATAGCCATGCCACCATGAAACACAAATTCATCCACCTGCATAGGGAGGATAGAAACAACCACAAGGAACTAGCTTGCCAATATGAGGCAAATAGTAAAGCTAATCACGCGTCTGCTGGTAGGCAAGAATGAGCATTTCGCACGGGGAGGTTTGCTATCCAATCATGGCTAGTTGGAGGTGTCAACATCATCGAACTTGAAACCTCGAACCTTTTCAACGGAAGCGTCTCACCTGCCAATGAGTCTTTCCAATTTACTTACACGATGCCACCCACTTTCTCTCTCTCTCTAATATATGTAGAAATGACAACTCTATAGAAGCACTGACAATGAGTGTAGTTAGCGTGGCTGTTTAGAAATTCTTAGCTGAGATCTATGTGTTTTGCTCTCGAACGATATCCGTTCGCGTTGGCGACGGTTCTTTTGTGGCTTGTAGTCACTGTAGAATTTCTCTTTTTTGCTTCTCGGTTCTCTCAAGACCGCACAAATCATGCGCTGGTTCGTTGACCGCTGGTTCGTTGACCGCTGGTCGTGTCGGTTGACTTGCGACTCGTATGGAGGAAGTAGCAAGACCTTGGAAGCATCAACAATGCAACAGTAAACAAAGTTCGTTGTTCTGCGTCAACCTAGAAAAATAGGCCCGGACTGGTGGTGTCCGTCGTCATCATCGACTCCACAGAAGCCTGTCTATCTGGAGCAATAACTAGGAGACCGGTCATGAAATCTTGATCGCTCTGTGAGCGACACATCGAAGGTTGTGTTCTTGATTGGAAGGCGGATGTGTTGCTTCTGGTGCACGAAGAATTCGAAGACCTTGACGATCCACTGGAGCGGCCGGAGGAGGCAGTGCCGTGAGTAGATGTTGATTGGACTGAGTCGCCGCAAGAGAAGACGCTTCCATCACAGGACCTCTCTTCCTGATCTGCTTGAATAGCGGCAAGAATTTTGCTGGTCTTTGTCTTTCGTCCCCGACGCAAACCGAATCCGTTGTTCTTCATCATTTTGCTTCTTGGCTTTTTTACAATAATTGCAACTTGCTTTTTGTGGGTCTCATCTCAACAAACCGTGGGAGAACATAGATTTGGGCACCTGCTACTACAGTACACACATTAAGACGAGCCATTCCCCTTACAATGACCCCGACTAAGTTCAGCATTTGGAAGGCCTCTGCTTCAATTTGATGCGAAGTGCCTCTAGCGAGGTGTGAAAACTGCTTTCAGCAGAAATCCTGGTTGCACAATGAGGAACAGCATCTGTTCTTCGTAAGATTGTTGATGCAATTGCAGAAATTGCGTTCACCGTCTTGGCACGGAGAAAGTCTTGTGCAGAATTGTTGGTGCTCTTCGTATTGGGAGTGCCAGCATGATACACCTGTTCCTCCACTGAATTTGAAGCACCACAGCCAACTCCGTTCGTGGAATTTGGTCCGATGTTCCTACGTATATCTTCAAGATCAGCCAACAATTTGTACCACAGGCACGCCGTCCTTCTACAAGGGAACCTATACGGGGATCCCGCGAAGATGGGCACTTACTTGAGGTCGTAACATTGAATGTCGTCCAGGCCTACCATTCCCGAAACCGACGGTTGGGTCTCCTAGTCGTAGACCCTTGCGAGATGCAGTACAAGCGAGTGCGGGGGCGTCGTCTTACTAGTAACGGCCTTGGCACACCACCGAAGACACGCTACACAAGAGCATAGTAGAATTCATCACCACCAGCAAGGAGAAGCTTCTAGCTTGAATAGCGTTCCAACTGCAACAAGAAGCTTGGCACCGTGTGCCTCATGGTACTGTACTTGTTCTTGCTATTCACTTTCACAGAAGGCGGTTTCAATACATCACAAGTGTCTAGGCGCATTGCCACCAAAGGACAGAGTCTGCGTTCAGCATCCAAGAAAGTGCGCAGTGTCAACAAATTAAGTTTCTAAATCGTCTACAGAATCTATTATGGATACATATATTGGGTACTTCACAAATGGTGGGTTCGCACATCACGCTCTAGCTTCTAGGTCTTTTAGCTTTCCAACTTACTCGAATTCGAACATCTGATTCTCTTCTTCCAGTTGGCGGATAAATGCCATATCCTCCGCCAGCTGAAGCTTGTCGCTGTTCATCATAACACAATCACCAACGTTGGTAATGAGGTCGACTGACGGAACAACCTTCTGTCCAACTTTGATCGCTGGTTCCATATGCACGAACGAGTCAAGCTGACAAATCTTTTCGTAACCAGGCAAACTCTTCGCGATGCCCTCGGTGTAAGATACCAACTGCACCTCTTGACCAAAGCTCTGTAGCGGGCTGGAAGGTTGGTCTGGGTATTCGTTGAAGAAGGCTGGTGGGTCAAGGTAGGCGTCGACAGTTGCCTCAATCTGAGAGTAGCCACCTGCGAGTGCGACAGCAAGGCTGTGCCACACACCGTTTCCGCCGTTTGCGCGACAGTTCATCTCGACCAGACAAGGAGTTCCATCCCGTTCATTGAGAATCACTTCACCATGTGTTGGACCGTTCTTGATGCCAATGGCATTGAGAACTCCACGGACGTAGGGGATAAGAATCTTAGCTTCTTCTGACTCAGGATCGAGTGGAAGACATCCATAGTACACAAACTTGGAGCCATTAGCTGGTCGTTTGTCGTACTTCCAAAGCATCATGGTTTTATGTTTACCATCGCATGAAACGTGATCGACAACGTATTCGGTACCACGAAGGTACTCTTGACAGAGAACGAAGTCGCATCCTCCTCCGTTGACAAGTTCCTTGCCCATCAAGTGATGAAAGTGTTCTTCTGCTTCCTCGTATGATAAGCAAAGCTTGACTCCATCAGAACCTGCTGATTCGTTTGGCTTGAGAACGACGGGATATTGTTCTGCCCGGAGAAAGCTCTCAACCTCTTCGAACGTGCTGCCGCAGGCTTGTCTAATACTGCGTAGCCCAGCTGCACGGACCATCTCCTGCTGTACTGCCTTGTTGCAGCGGCCCTCCTCGACCACGCCATTTGTTCGAAGGGCCATGTACTGAGAAAGAGCATCAGCGAGCTGAACGCCGGACTCACCTCCAGCCAAACAGGCTACAAAGTAACCTTTGGCACCGACGGCTTCTTTACAGCGTTGCGCAGTTTCTGTCAATGAGGATCCTTCCTCAATCTCAGCCATGTACTTGAGATCTCCTGCTGCTGCAGGTACGTGCAGTTTGATTTCTTCCGCAGAGCCTCTAGTCCAGACAGAGACGAGCGCATACCCCTTCTTCGCCATGGCGCTTGCAACGATGCAACCAGTGCTGTAAGGATTCACCATGATGACAACGCCAACTTGATCATCCTCGCATTGATCAAAAGCGGGGTCCTCGAACGATTCGTGTCTTTGTGGAGGCATCTTTCTTTACTTTACCTGTCTTTCAAAAAGGATATGTGAGAATGTGAGCGCAACTACTTGTTCCAGTACTTGTGTCTGTCAGTCCCGTGAGCCCTGACGTCAACCTCGACAAGCTGTGTCACCGCGTGACCAGCCGTTGCTCACAGTATAGATTCTACGTGAGGGTGCCGGTTGGCGTGCTTTTTGTACACGTGTACCTGATGTACCGTAAAACTAGTAGACTATGGTTGGCTACATATCCAAGACTGATTGTAGATAGTTCCGGAGTTGTTGCACGTTTATCAGCTGTTTGCAGCGAAATCTGTTGGTCGCCATTGCCTTGGTTGAAGTTCCAATACGTCAGCAGGCAGTGCTGATGGCAAAGAACAAGTCGTGATAACACCTCATACATTACTAGTACTTACTTCTACATGTCTAGCGGTATTGTAGCTCTCGTGCATGAATCCCTCTCGTGCACGAATCCTCGCACCAACGCTGCTCCAGAACTGGTGTGGGTGACTTGCGAGTGCCTGCAGCAAGGGACTATATTATAATTGACAGTGCTACACTCTACCTGTATGCAGAATTTTCTCGCGAATTGTGTTTATGCTCATATGTGTGTCAACGTGTAAGGCGAAAGAAGCGACGCGATGCGAGCAATACGCGCAATTAGCATACTTGACGACTGTCAAAACTGTTCCCCAATGGGTGTAAGTTACTTCTTGTCTCCTTCTCCTCGCAACCATGCTATGATGTCTGCCGCCTCCATACTGCCATTCACAATATGGTACATGTTGAGAAAGGGTCGATCAACGACGTGAATGTTGGTTGCGTTGGGAATGTCCTCCACAAAAGGATACAACTGCGACTTGACCAGATAGGCTTGACCGGTAGTCGCCAGCGTGGGATACAGACAAAATGTGGAGGGATTGCACCATGCATGCTTGGCATATACCATACGAGCGGCAGTCGTTTCCACCGAATCCGAATCTCGAATCGTGACTGTCGACGACTCGAACGTGCTCTGCAGATATGACGCCAAGTCCTCGACGATTGCTTTGCACGTGGCAAGAAAGGGGAGATCCTTTTCACGAGCCTTACTGGGATCCTCAAAATTGGCCGTGAGTATTCCAATGGATTGAATATTGGCATGTGGTGCTAACCATTCCTTGTAGGTTTCGTACCGTGGATATCCATATTCCGAGAGACGCTTGTGCTTCAAAATATCGCCACATCGAATGTGAATCACCACTTCATCCAGACCTTCGGTTGGTGTTGGTATCCGTGCGAAAAGTGATTGCATCATTGGGATTCCATAATTGAGACCCTGTTTACAGGTATGGGGCCAACTCCAACATACTTCGCACATATTTGGGATACTACGCCTCTCTGCAAGATCTTGTTGTCTCCAAATTGCATTCGTCCAATACTTTTCTTGAATTCCATCCTTTTGGTCACACTGAATCTCAAAGGTTGAATTGAGTTGCAAGATTTCCACCGCCATGATGAAGAGATCCGATAGTCCATTGCCCATGGATTCAGAGCCGCACCGCGATCTGAGCACATAGTGCGAATTCCGTTTGGGAGGGTAACAAATGCGTTTTCGATTAAGGACAGTAAGGACGGGGAGACCTTTGACTGATTCGCGAGAGACAGATTGAAAGGTTCCCGAAAATTGCGACGGTGACTCTACCGGAGGAGCAGAGGGGCGTTCTATCGGTTGAGCTGGTTGCAGATTCATACGTGATGATGACTCAATGCTAAATGATGACTTTGTCTCGGCGCTCTTCTTCTTCAACGTTTGTTGATCATTGATCTTCTTGTTGCTCTCCGGCTTCATGACATTCTGGTTCCAAACCACAATGATAAGTAAAGAGAGGAACAGTAGGTAGCCCCCATACCGTCTCGTTCGACCTTCTTGTCCAGCAGAAATCTTGTTCGTCGCCGCATCGCGATTCGTTCCTTCTCGTTTTCGAATATCCATGGTGTATGTATACAACATATCGATTGCAAAAAGTGGGGCTCAAGAGATGGAATACAACAACCAAGAACTCAATGCAACGATGCTGTACAATGCCATGCTGATGGAGTAGCAATTACCACCAGACTCGAAATTCGGCGACTCTAAAACGGTAAGAAAGGAACGGTTTTACGTAGAT
>JAVCKV010320249.1:1444-42945 GCA_032274145.1 Herpochondria borealis
AGATACAATTTGTCAGTAGCGTTCTTTAATAGTTGTTTCAACTTATTTTTAGCCTCTTCTGTAAGTATCATTATTTAGACAATTTTATTTATGATCTTAGTTGTAATAATTATCACAACCTTCGCATCATTTTCTTCTGTTTGTTGATTTAGAGTATGTACGTAGTCATTTCTATCCATCCTTATTCCATCTAAATAATGCTTATCACTGTTCGATATAATATTAGAATTGTTTGCCGACTTTATTAAATCTACAAATCTTTGATTGTTGAATTGTTGTTTAAGAAGGGCTTCCATTGTAATTGCACTTGAAATACAAGCATTTCTGAAAAATCCTGATAGGTATAATTGGATTGCTTGATTATAGAAATTTGCAATATTGGGAAAGTTGTTAAGTCTTTGATTCACTTGTAAGTTTCCAAGTGCATTCCACCTTCTTACTTTATTTTGATTTTCAAGTTGAAATGCCTGAAAAGAGTTCCTATCATTTAAATATTGACAGAACTCATTATAATTGGCCTTGAATTGATTAAATAGATATTCATTGGACTTATAAAGATTGACATTGTCTTGTGTAGGTTTTAGTAAAGCTGCACCCAAAAGGAATGCTCCGATTCCAATCAAAGCTGAGTTATCATTTTCACTTGAGGTTTTCTTTTTCGGCATTTTTTATTTTTTGGTTACCACTAACGTCCTAGTGACATGCGGCGTGCTGACGAAGGAGGCATGATCGTCATGTCACATGTTATAGCCTGCCTATCTTTTCATTATCAATGTTCTTTCGTCGAAAACCTCTGGAAATATAAGTACTTTTCTATTATTGATAGTCTCAATAAGAACAATTTTAGATGATTGTACTTTAATCTTTAATGAATTCAAATTTTCAATTGATAGGGTTTTACATAATTCATTGGAATAAGATAAAGCCTGTTTCTCAATATTCTTTAACCATCGTTGTATTTCCACAGACTGCTTTACGATTAAAGTACTATGGCCTGATGTTGCACTTCCAATTCCTGGATTATGGTAAACTACTCCGTCAATTTCTGTCATACCGGTAATGACTCCGTTGTCCCATAAATTCTGCTTTTCTCGTGAAGTTAATTTGGGTGTTAAACTAAGAATTTCGGTATCTAGATATTTAGATATTAAATATGGAAATTCTTTATGCAGAATTCTAATCCATTTATCGTCACCAAAAATTCCATATTCATGAATATCTGTTCCTAGAAATACAATATGTGAATCGGTTATATATGCAAAAATTAGAGAGTTTACTTGTTTTGCAAATTTCGACTTTTTATCCTTTTCTAGTGATAAATGAAAATGATATATATTCCATTGATTCTGTAAATGGTCAAAAAACGATGCTTGTGTGAGTCTTTTACTTTGGAAATAATTCAGGTTACCTCCGTTGGACGCTATTTCAATTATTGCGTTAATTTCCCTTTCTTTTGGATGTTTTAATTTTTCTTGTTCTAGTTGCTTACTTGTTAAAGTTAGCCTGTTTTTTTGTGCAATATACTTTTGTTGTAACGTAAGGAAACTTAGAAGAACTTCATGGGCTTTATGGGTTTTAGGAAGTTTTACTCCTTGATTATTTGAAATTCTAATAAGCTCGTATTTTAGGTCATTTACTAAATCCATTGTGTTGATTTATGGAATCTCTTATAATAAAGCCCACCTATTCCATAGGCAGGCACATCTGTATTACTTTACAGTTTCACTACTGACTGACGTTGTAACTGACAAAAATATTTTCCAAACTTGGAATCCAAAATATATCAATTGCAAAACTAACAGCACTACACGTAATAGCGTATAAATTATAGTCATCAATTAAGATTTCAACTACACTGCTTCATTGCGATGTATGTTGCGGAAGTATGTTACCGCTCAGTAGTTAATTTTATTCGGTCAATTACTTGATCCTATTATGCACTCTTTTAATAATTTCATTGAATTCGCTGTTTAATTTTAAGCTGATCTATTTGTTTTTTATCTTTTTTGGTTGGCTATAACGTCCTAGTGACATGCGGCGTGCTGACGAAGGAGGCATGATCGTCATGTCACATGTTAGTGACAGTCTCTAAAAGTCCTCTTCGACTTGTTTTGCAATAATTATTTTTGGAAATAACGATTGAATGTCATTAGCACTTCCAAGGCTTGTTGTATTCATTAAAAAATCAATAATTTCTGGAATTTCAGTTTCATCTTTTATCAAAATATATTTAATATCAGATGCATTAAATGTTAAACCATTTTCCTTAAAATGCGGCTTTTCTGGATGAGCTTTTTTGAATTCTTTATATTCCAAAGGCGAAAGTCCAATAGGGAAATAATGATTCGTCATGTCCGGTATATATCGCCATTCTCTTTCATTGTAAAACTTGTAGTTTCTTATAGTTTGACCGTTCCTTACTAAATCTCCCTTAAATGGTTTTGCAAACCTAGTCGTCTCCTGAGTATATGCTTGAATTGTCATTACTTCATCACTAATTTCTGAACTCGAATCAGTTTCTAAATCCATTAACTTCGAGAACGACTCCATTGCATCATAAAGCCTATCATTTAGTGACGAATTTTCTTCGATATAAAGAACTGGATTTAATTTGTTCTCTATAGCCCATTCTAATTTCATTCCAATTGCGTAACTGCCATAATTCTTGAAAAAATATTTAGCGTTGCTCAATGGGATATCACAAAAAGAAATCATTGGAATTGCCATAACTGATTCTTGACACAAAGAAACAAGGAAACCATCTTTTAAAATATTTTTTAAAATTGAAATTTCATTTGTGTAATGAAATAGTGAATTTGAGCTTATTGCCATATTTAATTATTTTTGATTGTCACTAACGTCTCAGTGATATGGAGCGGACGCAGCGATAGCAAGTCTGATCTCATATCACATGTTATCATTTTTTTTTTAGCTTTTCAAAACTTCTTGACTTGTTCTGTATGTAAGTACCAAAAGACTTTACCTTGAAGGTATCCATTCTGCCACTTTCTATGTATGGAATGTGTTCCGCCAAGTAAATTATTGTATCTAAAGTTGCTGTTGAGGGAAATTCAAAATGTAGTTGTTCACTTTGCAAATATTTAGACTTTAAAGTATATTTTGATTCTTCGTTGGTTATTTTAACTTTGGAAGTACCTTCAATGTCTGAATAGGTTTCATTGAGAATATTTCCCTCTGAATTTAGAAGACTGACTTTATATCCTATAATTTCTTGATCCGTCCAATCTTTAATTTTAAGCTTTATAGGGAACACTTGAGTACTATCTTCCGATTCAATTATAATTTGAATTTGTTGTTTAGTGTTTTGTTTATGTTCTAAAATTTGATCATCAAATCCATCGTAAACCAATATTATATTTTCACCTTCTTTAATATATCTACCTTTTCCTATTTTTCCATATCCAAGATGATCAGTCCAATCTGTTCTTAGAAAAGTTGAATCTGTTTGGAAATTAATGTTTGTTCCCGCTAAATATATTACACCATCTTTGTATGCCGAAGTATATTCAGTATATAATTGTCGTTGACATCCTAAGCCAAGGAACAAAACACAGGCAAGTACTATTATATTTTTTTTCATTTTAATTAATGATAACGTCTCAGAGTACCTGACGGACGACTGAAAGGAGTCTGGCATGGTCACTCAATGTTATGGATAGTTATTCATTCAGGATTGTAGCTAATTTCAGAGGTTTCTTGTCTTAATTTGGCATTAAAACTAAATGTGAGATAGGCAAATATTCCAGTTGTTACGGTTATTAAGATCGCCACAACAAATATAAAATTGTCGATTTCTGTATTAGTATTTTGCCCAAACCAGACCCAAAGACCAACAGAAGCGTTTGAAAAGAAGCTAGTCAAACCTGACCATATTTTCAAGTTGTCAAGATCGGCACAATTCACAAGTTTAACCTTAATTTGTTTAGGTACTTGAAGTACCATTTGTGATACCGTGTTTTGAGTTGGATTAGAACTATTATTTCCGTTTGCACTCATAGCCCTAATTTTTTGAATTGATTAAATTATTGATTTTTGGCCATGTCTCTCTATCTAACCAACCATTATAATAACCTCCTTCCAGAATTGAAGTCATTATAAATTTGCAATCACATCCATTTTCTGAGGTTATGTTATTAAGTTTGATTCTTATGTCTTCCCAATCGGTGACTTTGGTGATTTGGATGATATATGAACCTTCAAATACGCAAATGTTTTCATATTCGTTGATTACGTCAGAAACACTCTTTTGAATTATAGAGCATTGTTCACCCTCTAGTGAGATATTATATGTCAATAAAAAATGTTTTGCCATTTTCTGTATTTTATTTCTTTTAATTTCTTAGTAAATTTAGTTATTATAAACCCAGTTCACCTTCTAAGGAATTGTAAATTTTGTCTATTGATTCTTCATTGAATTTACCAAGTTTCACCTCTAAATTATTTATCATTTTCTTTGTAGTTGGGCTTTTGTCTGGGGGGACCATTTTTCCTTTGATAACATAATAATGACCTTTAAGTTTATTTGAGCCCCAATGCTGTGTTGAGTTCCTTTGTATGATGGATGTTAGTCTGTCAATAATAACTCCTTTCGAATCTAGTTCAATCTCTTTATCTAAAGAATTTAATGTTTCATCAATTATTTTGTGTAAAAAATCATCAATCAAATTTTCATTTAAATCTGTATTCTTTAGTTCTGATGAGCTGGAAAATTCGTTTTCAATGATTCTTTTTAGAGTTTCACTTACAATATTCTTTGGAATAGGTTTGGCTGTGTAGTCAATGATATCCACGTATTCACTTGGAACACTTTTGCATTTTTCTGAAATATTAAATATTAATTTGGGTATTTTATCGTTGAAATTGGATAATGCAGCCTTTAAACTTTCACTTGTAATAGTCTCTTTGAATTCTTCTTTGAGCATTTTCTTGTGTTTTCCGAATAATCTTCCAAGCCAGCCAATTCCTTTCTTTTTTGCGTATTCTTCGAGATAGTCACCACCTTTATTAGCTAACCATTCATCCCATTCACCTGAACTTTTTTCAATCATTTCAAAAATGTTCTTTAATATTCTTGCTGTCCATTTGATGGTTTTCATGTTTATCTTTTTTAGTGGTAATCTTATTTTTAATTATCCATAACGTCCAAGAGCAAGTGGAGTCTGACTATAAGGAAGATTCCATCTTGCTCAATGTTAGGCATAGTTTATTATTTCACTGTTTTGTTTTTAGAAGCATCTATTTCAAGTGTAGATTGATTATCAACTTTTATTCCCTGGATTATTGTTGCTTTACCATCCTCTTTATTTGATTTAGTATTTCCTTGTAGAAGGTTCTCTTTGGATGAGTCTGGTAATGAATTCCAAACTGTGAATAGTACAATACCTAAAGCAATTAAAATTAATAATATTTTTCCCCACCATTTTCTCCATAAATAAAATTGTATGTATTCCTTAAAGCTCCGATCTTCTTTGGCTTCTACTACCGTTTCGGATACATCTATTTTCATTTTTGAATTATTCGTTACTTCAACTCCTGAAATAATTGCCCGCGAACCTTTACTACTTTGAATATCAATACCTGAATTGTTTTTGGCTGTAACACCTATAAGTTTAATTCCATTACTTGAAATGTCCTTCGCTTTCATAGTCCCAAGTTCAGTTAATACTAATTTTTCATTTTGTTCAATAAATTTATTGGATAGTAAATATGGTAAGCATTGTGAAATATGATCTTCTGGAATGTTATATTTTTTAGAGAATGAATCCTTTCCTATTTCTTTAACTGTTTCTGAGTAAAGTGCCATTAATATAGCCTCGCTTGAGGCTTCAATACTTAAAGGATCTAATTTTTCTAAATTCATTTCTTGAGCATTTAAGGTAAGCCAGAAGATATTTACGACTAAAATTAATATTATTCTTTGCATTATTATTTCTTTATATACTGACACTATTTATAATCAAATCTAATACTTAGATGCCTATCGAATTTTCATCCTACTAAATTTAGATTTTGCCGTAGTTATGATTTTTTAATTATGCCTAACGTCCCTTGATAAGAGTAGTAGTGACGAAGGAGCTATTACTTCTTATCTAATGTTAGCAGACGGCCCGCTCGCTTTTTTAATCGTTTGACCTATACAAATGTAAATAGGCAAAAATCTATATAATGATAAATAGTATTTTTTGTATTTAATGTTGACTGCACATGCAAAAAATGTTTTTACAATTGATTTAGGGTCATGTTTGAATCTCTCGCCATCTTTTCAATATACTACTACCTCGAGGGTCAAAATCTGTATGCCTTTTTATTATTTTTCTACCAGCAAACGGAGCTATAATTCCAAAACCAATTAGATTTCTCCAGAATTCATACTCAGTACATAAACCCATTCCATATCCTTTCGCTCGATCATAAAATTCTCTCATATTATCTTCTTGCCATGATTGGTTATTATTTTCAACAATATTATTCCCCAAAAGAATTTCTCCATTACTCAAAGCTTTCTCAAGTTCGATACTGAAATATGCAGTTTGTATGAAAATTTTACCACCAATACTATATATTCTTTCAACTTTTGAAGTTATAAGACTATATGCAGCGATTACATGTTTAAAAGATGCATTTTCATATGCAAAACGTACATACTTAAAACTTCTGTCTGAAGGAATAAGTATTTCCCATTCAGCATTCACTAGCTCAGGGTCGAAAAAGATAGTCTTTCGATAATCTTCTTTCATCAAATTTCCTAGTTGAATAGTTGAGCCAACATTAATTGCAATTTCGTTAATTTCTATTGATTCCAAATCAAAATCTTCAGTTATAAGATTTACATCTTTCTCACCAAGTTCTGATATTCTTTCTATTCTAGCATATCCTAAATCCCAATTTATTTCATTCTGGAAATCATTAAAAACCTGAACAAAAGCTTCTATCCATTCTTTTTCTTCAACCTTTGCAAGTTGGCTGATGGTTCTTTGCAGATTCCTATGCATTATACGATATCGATTCCATACATAACTACGTATTAAGTACGATATTGTATATGCAGGACCATTTTCAACATAATTGGCATTCATGTCCCATTTTGCAACCAAGTCTGCCCCTCGTATAAATGCAATTATAACCTCTTTATCAACGGGTAAGTCATTATACCAAGACATAAAAGAACTATTTATTCTCCGTAAATTTTCTTTACTAACACAACTTATCATAGGTAGGATTGATTTTTCATTTTTAATAATAGTAGATTTTAACAATTATCAGTAAAAAACTACCATTGGACTTCAGGCTTATGCTGTCCAAAAATAACCTGCCCTATAGGATTTGGTGTTATAAAAATGATACAAATACACTTGACAGCATAAATCTCTAACACTAGATACTAAAAATAACCTATTACCATCTCAAGTTAAATCCTAAAAGTCGTTCCAATATCATTTTTATTGTCAATTGCTGGCTGCTAACGTCCAAGAGCAAGTGGAGTCTGACTAAAAGGAGGATTCCATCTTGCTCAATGTTATGATTTTTTATTTTTCTATGCATATAGACTTCTAGCTTGTCCACGTTCTTTTAGTAGTATATATAACCGATTTATATTTGTTCCAATAATTACATCTGAATCGAAGGTATTCGCAATACCAACTAGTTTTACCGTTGGATTCCTATGATGATATATGTTATCTATATCTGTATGCCACATGGGACCTCCACTCATGCCCACCAGTCTTCCTGTTAGACCTTTTTGTTTATTCTTAGTAATGAATAGTTTACGATCATTAGAAATTTGAATATTTCTTTTTTTTGTAAAATCATTGTTGTAAAATGAGTCCGAAGAACCGTAATTTGTTATTATTTCAGTTCTTGCATAATGATCATGTCCCTTTTTAATTGTTTTTTGACACCTAAAACCTAATATTGTATAGATTCTATCTGAACTAGGTCTATGGCGATCATCTATGTTTTCTGATTTTACAAAATTATAACCTTCTATATAAAGAGATTTTATTGTTTGATCATCCAACAATAAATAGGCAAAATCATCATGATCTTGTCCAACGTTACTGCTTTTATCACTTGAACACCAATCTCCATTCAGAAACGTAAAGCCAGTACCATTTTTGTTTGGTACAAATAAATAGTTCAATTTCTCATTCATAATTACATGACCCGCTGTAACCAATAGTTTCAATCCATAGACTTCTATGAGGAATCCACTTCCTTCGGGCTCAATCTTTTTAGTTATTGAACAAAATATCTGACAAGTTTTTTCAACTAGCCATTTCTCTATTACAAGTATTGCTTCGAGCATGGGAACTTTAATGTTATTCACGCAAATTTTAATTATTCAATTAGTCTTAATGACATACGGATGAATAAACAATAAATGTTTATCGTTATTGCTTCTTATTCATAATATTATTCTGTACAAGTACTCCACCATTCATGATAATTGACTACTTAAGAACGATTGTCCGCTTAAAATATAGTTTATAACCAAAGTTAATAGAAATGTCAATCCATTCTTATTTGAATTCAAGGTCATTAATATTCTCATTTTATTTTTTACTTTTTATTAATCATAACTTATGTATAAACGTACCCATTTTTTATAAAACTTCCCATTTTTTCACTAATTCATATATCATTCATCCTACTTCGCATCAATTTGTCAAGTGGACTCTGTAATTTAGAAATCTCTAGATTAGTAACATGAGTATAAATTAATGTTGTTTTTATATCCTTATGACCTAATAACTCTTGGATATATCTAATCCCTACCCCATTATCCATCATATGAGTAGCAAAACAATGCCTCATGGTATGGGTAGTAGCTCGTTTTCCAATATTTGCTTTCTTAGCACAATTTTTAATAACTTTCCTAACACTACTTTCAGAATATTGTACATTATTATTTTGCCCTTCAAATAACCAATATTCAGGTTTGTATTGCTCATAATAAAGGATCAACATGTTCTTTAATACTTCCGCCATCAATACTATTCTCTCTTTACCTCCTTTACCTCGAACCAATATCTGGTCTCTATCCCACCACACATCAGTAAGTTGTAGATTTAGAATTTCATTGAGCCTTAATCCACTACTGTACAGCGTGTAGAGAAGGGTTACATGTTTCACATTTTCGGTTGCTCTTAATATCCTATCTATTTCACCTACACTCAGTATTTTAGGAAGCTTCCTCCCTTTTCTTGGACGCAATAGATTACTGGCTATCAGATCAGTATTAATATAAACCTTTTTAAAGCAATACTTCAGTGCACTATTATAAGTATTTACGAGAGAATCAGAATGATTATCATCATACAAACTAGCAATGTAAGCTTGATAGTCGCGGATTGTGGAGTCTTGCACGTGTTTATCTCCTAGAGCTTCCATATACTTTATCATGACAGTACAGTATGAGCGAATAGTTGTAGGCTTATATCCTGTTGCTATAAGAGAATTCGAATATAACCTTATAACTTCCGACTTTTCAGTTGAGAGCCTATTGAGAATATTGTCCAACCAAACCCTAATGTGATTCTTTACCTTCTTGTAACTTTTCCCTTTTTTCTTTAGTTTAATATAAACTTTCGCACCATCCGCTGTATATTCATCTTTTATCCAATTAATAAGCATCTCTTCGTTGGGAACGACCCATTTCTGATGTTCCTTGTCATACCTTCTGTTCGAAATCCTTTTGATGATTTCATGATTAACACGATGTCCTTCTATTTTCACACACACAGTGTCCATTGATTGAGGCATATAATAAATACTCACCTGGTATGGTGCTTCCGCATGCAACAATAGATTACTAATCTTATCATATGTCCCAGAATCGAAACTGCAATACCTATTCTGTATTTTTTCTAAGTTAGATATTACCGCTTTACTTATCCACTTCTTGTGATAATCAGACCAATAGGTTTTTTCAAGCGATTTAAGAAATCTTACTTCCTCTTTATCATAAGGTATTTTGATAAAAAAAGAGCTATTATTAAATTCTACTTGGGGTTCATATGATTTCATATGTATGTTAGCATTCTGTTCGCCACTATTTATCTCAGAAATTGCTTCTTGCTCACCATTAGAAGGCGATATGCTGGTATTATTAGGTTTTGAGTCAGTGTCCTCGCTAGTGCCAGTATTAGGTAGAATTATAATTTTATTAGTTAATATTTGTAGCTTATTATACGCTGTCTTTTTATAGGGTACAAATGATCTATCCTGATCCTGTAAATAGAGATAACCTTGCAGCTCTTTAATATGATCTAGAATGTGGTTAGGATGCACATCAATAATCTCAATCATAGTAGATTTCACTCCTTCTATTTTAGCTATTTTAATGTATGATTGATCTATCATGTTAATATTGTTGTAATTGAATAATGCAATTTATGCACTTATATACCTGATTAACAAATTATTATGAATAACATTGTAAAAATAAGAGTTAATAACGGTTATTAACGGTTAATAACCGTTATGATCTGACAATAGCTATTAAAAACCATGAAATATTTAAAACTTATGAAGGAAGAACGAAATTGCAAGATTTGTAAAAAGAAACTACAAGGCAGAAAAGGTAAGATGTACTGCTCCACAAAATGTAAGTCTGAATACAATCATCGATTACAAGCAGCAACAAAGTTAGTAACAGGTGATATCGATGCGATCCTACATAGAAATAGATCTACATTACTAGAAATCATGGGGAAAAATAATGTCCAAATGAAAATCGACCGATCTGAATTGGACAAGAAAAATTTTAAATATTCCTATATCACTCATTATCATATCAATAAACACGGAAAAATGGTACACTATGTTTACGATTTTAGTTGGATAATCTTCTCGGATCAAGAAATTCTTATCAAACGAATTAAGAGAAAATAATATAGATCAAGATTATTTTCTGACTGAGATGTCATTATACAAACCAGAATAGAATAGAATAGAATAGAATAGAATAGAATAGAAGATATTTTCTGATTGGATATAATTGTCCTTTGATCGTTTATTCAAAAACGAAGCTTTCGAAGAAAATACGTAAGCTCAAAGGGTTATAAAGATTACTATTGAATTTGCCGCATACATTCGTATGCAACATTCAATATGTATCGGCATTTACCAATATCCTTATGCGGCAAATTGAAACACAATTGGTATTATTGGAAATAATTTTTAGATTATAGTAGAAAATATTCGAGTTAAGTGTGGTCAAAGAGCGGGCTTAGTCGCAATAAAAAAGAAGCAAATCATAAATTGAAACTCAAAACCTAACATCAGGCAAGCTTAGTTTATTAAATGCTACTTTTTAATTGTATGCATTAGACCCAAAGTGAATAATAGCATTAGTAATTTGATTCAACCCCATCAGATTTTGATTTTGCCCCCAAAAGAAGGGATCAAGATGAAAACCTTGTGGGGAACTCTTACAAATGAAATAAATTTATACATTGTGAAATGGATAAAAATTTATTGAGATTGTTTTTTCCAGCTGGAATGTTGGACTATTTTGAAGTGGTATCATATACAGAAGGAGAGCAAGAGTTGATATTTCTTACTTGAAGAGATGAATATACCTCCTGATGGTTTTGTTTCTAATGAACTAGAGTCTAAAGGATTTTACGAAGGAGGCCAAATAACAGATTTTCCGTTACAAGGCAAAAAGTGCTTATACCAAATTAGACGTAGAAAATGGATGGTAAAAGCGGACAATCGAGTGATTACTCGGGATTGGAATGTTGTTGCCACTGGAACAAAAATGACGAAGAAATTCGCGACTTTTTTAAAAGAACTTAATAGATAATACACCAGTTAGCTGCAAACTACTGGGAAGCTTATTTGGTGTTGACGGTAAACAATTACAGGCTCAATATTATACACATCTAAGTGGTTATCAAGAATGGAAACAGTTGGAACATTCTGAAAATTGGCTACTATTTCCAGAGAATATTGGTACGCATTTAAGTATGGATGAAACAAGCCTGTCTAGAGGTGAGCTTTATACCATTGTCACCAATAAAGATGCAAAAGGCAGGAAAGGTGCAATTCTTGCTATGGTTAAAGGGACTGTAAGTAAGAATGTTATTTCAGTCCTACATAAGCTACCAGAGGGTATTCGAGATAAGGTAGCAGAAATAACAATAGACTTAGCTCCTACAATGAAGTTGATTGCTAGAAGGAGTTTTCCAAAGGCGATAATAGTCTCTGATCGATTTCATGTACAAAAACTAGCATCTGACGCTGTACAAGAACAAAGAATAAAATACAGGTGGGAAGCAATAGAACAAGAAAACCAAGAGAGGCAAATAGCAAAGGAAACTAATCAAAGTTTTAAGCCGCACATTCTCGAAAATGGTGACACATCAAAGCAACTCCTAGCACGCAGTAGATACTTATTATTTAAAAGCCCTGCAAACTGGACTAGTATTCAAAACCATAGAGCTGAAATCTTATTTGACAGATACCCTCTTCTAAAATCAGCTTATGAATTAAGCCAGAAATTAGTGGCCGTATTCAATAGAAAAACAACAAAAGAGATAGCATATAAGAAACTAGCATTATGGTATAATGCAGTAGAAAATGCAGGATTTAAGTCTTTTAATGTTATCGCCAATACAATCAAACAGAATTACAACCAGATATTAAATTACTTCAACAACCGAAGTACCAATGCTGCAGCTGAATCTTTTAATGCAAAAGTAAAAGCGCTAAGAAGACAATTTAGAGGTGTTAGTAATACTTCTTTCTTCCTTTACAGATTAGCTATGATTTATGCCTAGCCCACAAGGTTTTCGTCCTGATCCAAAAGAAGCCCCTATCAATCCCACAAAACAAAAAAAAGCCATCTCTTTCGAGACAGCTTTTCGTAAATTCTTATATTTCTAAAAGTAGGACTTATGCTCCGCCAAAGACAGAACCTACATATTCTCTATTCAATCTTGCAATGTGATCTATTGAGATTTCTTTTGGACACTCCGCTTCACATGCACCTATATTTGAGCACATCCCGAAACCTTCCTTATCCATAGTTGCTACCATGTTTTTAGCTCTTCTATTAGACTCTACTTTACCTTGAGGCATAAGTGCTAAATGAGATACTTTTGCCGCGGTGAATAGCATTGCTGATCCATTTGGACAAGCCGCTACACAAGCTCCACAACCGATACATGTTGCCGCATCCATCGCTTCCCCTGCTACATCCTTTTCTATCGGAATACTGTTTCCATCCGGCGTACCACCTGTGTTCACAGATATATATCCTCCAGCTTGGATGATTCTATCGAAAGAAGAACGATTCACTACCAAATCCTTGATCACTGGAAATGCTCTAGATCTCCACGGCTCTACTACTATTGTATCACCATCCTTGAAAAATCTCATGTGCAACTGACAAGTCGTCGTTCCACTATTAGGACCATGCGGGCGACCATTGATCACCATGTTACAAGATCCACAGATTCCCTCCCTACAGTCATGCTCGAACGCCACAGGAGTCTCCTGCTTTGCGATCAATGATTCGTTAAGTACATCCATCATCTCTAGGAATGACATATGCTCTTCTGCAACCACATCGTATGTTTGGAATCCTCCTTTATCTTTATTATTCTGTTGTCTCCAGACTTTTAATTTAAGTTTCATATGTTTAAAATTTTATTTCCCTTAAAAAATCATCATTTTAGTTTAATAATCTCCTTGAGAGTCTATTAGCTTGTTTACCTGAATCTTAAAAAATAAAAATTTAAGGGCACAACAAACTAATAAATGCTCTTAATTATTTCCTCTGGTCACTAAAGCTCAGTCATCGGAGTTTCACACGTTTAAATTTTTATAAAATTTAAAGAGTCCGAGACCAGTAGATTTCAAGATGTCGAGAGGTTATATTAAGCTAATCTCGGCGTCTCGAATTCTCGATGTCTCGTTTTCTCAAATTATTTATACGATCTCGTTTTCAATTCTACATTCTCGAATACTAAGTCTTCTTTGTGCAGTACAGGATTATTATCATCCCATTCCCAAGCTGAAACATATGTGTATTCTTCATCTCTTCTGAGTGCTTCTCCTTCTGGAGTAGTATATTCTTCTCTGAAGTGACCACCACATGATTCGTCTCTATCCAGTGCATCAACCATCATCAATTCTCCATGCTCCATAAGATCTGCCACTCTCGCCGCTTTCTCTAGTTCTGGGTTGAACTCATCTTGTGTACCTGGTACGAATACCTCAGCATAGAATTCTTTTTTCAATGCTCTGATCATCTCTCTACCCTCTTTCAATCCTTCAGCTGTTCTAGCCATACCGCAGTGATCCCACATGATTAATCCTAATCTCTTGTGGAAACTTTCTACTGACTTCGTTCCTTTGTTTCCTACCAAAGATTCTAATCTAGCCCTCACTTCAGCTTCTGCCGTCTTAAACTCTTTAGTATCTGGACTGAATGCCGGAGTTCTGATCTCTTCCGCTAAGAAAGTACCTACAGTATAAGGAATCACGAAATATCCATCCGCTAATCCTTGCATCAATGCAGATGCCCCTAGCCTATTTGCTCCGTGATCAGAGAAGTTACATTCTCCCAGTGCAAATAATCCTTCGATGTTGGTCTGTAAATTATAATCAACCCATAATCCTCCCATTGTATAATGTACCGCTGGGTAGATCTTCATTGGGTTAGTATATGGATCTTCTCCAGTAATCTTCTCATACATTTCGAAAAGGTTACCATATTTAGCTTCTATTACTTTGGTACCTAGTTCTGTTACTAACTTTTGGTTATTCTCATCCAATCCTTTTGAGTGAGCATCTGACTTACCGTATCTCTGGATCGCACTTGCGAAATCCAAGAATACTCCAAGTCCAGTTGGCGCTACACCATTTCCATCATCACAAGCTACTTTTGCAGCTCTTGATGCTACATCCCTTGGCACTAAATTACCAAATGCTGGATATCTTCTCTCTAAGTAATAATCTCTATCCCCTTCTGCGATATCGACACCTTTCTTTCTTTTTTCTCTGATTGCTTTTGCGTCTTCTTTGCTCTTCGGCACCCAGATACGACCATCATTTCTCAGCGACTCTGACATCAATGTCAACTTCGACTGATAATCACCTGATACAGGAATACATGTTGGGTGGATCTGTGTAAAACAAGGATTTGCCATCAAAGCACCTTTCCTCACTGATCTCCAAGCTGCAGAAACGTTACATCCCATCGCATTTGTAGATAGGTAGAATACGTTTCCATATCCTCCAGTAGCCAAAATAACACAGTGTGCTGCATGTCTTTCTAATTCTCCAGTAAGAAGGTTTCTTGCGATAATTCCTCTCGCCTTACCATCTACTTTTACCATGTCCATCATCTCGTGACGGTTGTACATCGTTACATTACCCAGAGATATTTGTCTTGATAATGCCTGATAAGCACCAATCAATAACTGCTGACCAGTCTGTCCTTTTGCGTAGAATGTTCTAGAAACCTGGACACCTCCAAAAGATCTATTGTCTAGATTTCCACCATAATCTCTTGCGAACGGTACTCCTTGAGCCACACACTGATCGATGATATCAGTACTTACTTCTGCAAGTCTGTGTACGTTCGCCTCTCTAGATCTATAATCTCCACCTTTGATGGTATCATAGAAAAGACGATATGTACTATCTCCATCATTCTGATAGTTTTTGGCAGCATTGATACCACCTTGTGCGGCGATACTATGTGCCCTTCTTGGACTATCATGAAATGTGAATGCTTTCACTTTATATCCTAGCTCTCCAAGTGTCGCTGCAGCTGATGCACCAGCAAGACCTGTACCCACTACGATTACTTCTAGTCTTCTCTTATTATTGGGAGCAACTAAAGGCATTTTTGACTTATAATTTGTCCACTTATCTGCTAAGTCTCCTTTTGGAATTTTTGAATCTAAACTCATAAGGCTATATTTTAAAAAGTATCAACTAAGGTCGTACTTTGATTAAACAATTTGATTGAAGAGTCCTCTTTATTTCATCACAAAGAAGTGATACAATGGAATGATTGCAAATCCCAATGGAACAATGATTGCATACGCTTTCCCCAATCCCCCTATAATAGGAGAATATTTCGGATGATTCAGACCTAAAGTCTGGAACGCAGATTGAAACCCATGCCACAAGTGGAATGATAGTGTCGCTAGACCAACTATATAAGCCGCTACCATATAAGGATTATCAAATGTATGTGACACTTTAGAATATAGATCTTTTACTTGATGATCCATACCTTCTATTGTTACATATGGAACTACATCCATTTTCATCTTCCACCAAAAATCACCCATGTGGATAAAAATAAACGCCAAAATTAAAGTACCGAGCAATGCCATATTCTTAGACGCCCATGTTACTTTGGCGTTAGACTTTACTGCATATGTTGATCCTTTTGCAGCTCTATTCTTAGCCCACAGTATTAAACCCATAACAGCGTGAAGTAAAATGAAAATGTAATTCCCATACGCTACCACTTTGATCAATGGATTGTGAGTCATCATATAGGCATAAGCATTAAACGAGACACCTCCGTCATCAACTAGTAGTTGAAGATTTCCTAATAAATGTATTACGAGAAATAAAATCAAGAATAAACCAGTGAGACTCATAATAAGCTTTCGGCCGATGCTCGATGTAAAAAAGTTAATTAACCACTTCATATAAAATTCGAAATTTTCGTTTGTAAGTTTCTAACTACAAATTTAACGTTTAACAATGGAGAGACAAGTTTGGATGATGATTAGTTCTTATTTAGATTCTGTCTAAGTAAAGGAAAGACGTTTACTTTCTAAAAAAGAAGTGCTTCATTGAAATCCCAAAATTAACAAGCCTTTCTTCTAGCGCCTTATTTTGATTAACAAGTAAACCTATATTATACTCGATGCCTTCAATGTGATCGTTTTCTAGTGTAGTAACCATCATCGAACTATAGAATGAAATTTCATCAATAATCAAAAATGTTTCTTTTAATCTGTAGCTAAACTCAATTCTACTCGAGATCATAGTCTTCTTTAATTCATCTACAGATTCATTGGTATTGATGTTATCACCAACAAATCTTACTGGATGCTTCATGACTATCCACTTTCTACTTATCTTAATCGGAAAATTCACCCCTACTCCTGCGGAAATAAAAAACCTATTCTTTACTCTCAATGAAAAATCTATTGGAATTCCCAGATATATAAAGTCATATCTTTGACGCTGATATTTAAAACCTGTTGTTAAAGGGCTGAATCCTGGATCTATCAATCGTTCATGATATTGATAACCAAACCTACTGCATGCTATTCCAGTGCTAAATATAATATTATCGGATAGATACCTATTATATTTAGCAGCGGCATTGATCGACAAAAGAGGAATCTCCTTTTCGTTTCTTCTACTCCTATAGACATCAGAGCTATTTCCTGCAAACATTCTCCATCCAATGTTTGATTTAAGTTCTAAGGAAACATATGACTTTTGAGCATCTGTTCTGTTTGAATTAATCAATGAAAACAAAAACAATAAGAGAACCACTCGAGTCCTCCGTTTACCTAAAAAGGTATTTTGTTCCAATTTCATTTTCAAAAAGTTTAATCCTATTATCTTTCGGTTAATAACCTATTGTTTTTTTTTAAAATATTATCATTGTTCTTAAGCTACCTACCAAACACCCTTCAATTCCGAAATACTACTTCCTTTCAGAATCTCAACACTCCCTTCTGATGGTATAATCTCAAGCTTAGTATACGGTTCAGTTGGAAAAACAACATCCGTCATCACTGTCCTACCTTGATCCGCAAACATCTCAATAGATGCGTGATCTAAATATACAATCATTTCTATTTCCGAACTCACATAATCAATTTGAGCCGTATGTTTCTTCGCAAACTCTGACGAAAAATCAGATTTACCAGCCTTCGTTCTATCAATAAAATATTCATTTGAAATAACATCATACCCAAACAGCGTAAACTCACCATTAACATTAGATAGTTTAAATGTTATATTCTTTGCATCTGAAATTGATAATTTCAAGTCCATCCGAGCCTTTCCATTTAGACTTTCTTTCGATATTACTTCTGATGTTGAATATGTCTTTGGATTGATCGCATAAGTCTTGTCTAATAGTTTATCCATTTGATCAACTGGCATTGATCTTAGGCTATATTTACCGCCTTCATTGTGCAGCGAAATCGTTCTGGCCATTGTCATTGCTGACCTCCACTTCTCTGAAGGTACAACCTGAGCATACTGCCAGTTACTCATCCAACCAATCATTGGTATTTCGTCACTAGGACTTGGGGAATTTGCCCAAGAAACCGCAGCATAATTATCTGTTCCATAATCCAGCCATTGTTGCTGACTAGCATCACCAATAAACTTTTCCCCATCCCAATCGCCCACGAAATAACTTGTTGCCGTACCGCCATTTGGGCCTTCCTTCTGTATAGATGTAACTAACACCCATTTAATCTCTTCACTATCTTTTACTTTTATAGGAAACAGGTCAGGACATTCCCATAACCTTGTATCTCCCTCTATCCCAAACTCACTTACCACAGACCATGCCTTCAAATCTGGTGAAGTATAAAACATTGCTTTATCGTACGCTGCCAGTACCAATACCCATTGGCTATTTCCTTCGTCCCAGATCACTTTTGGATCTCTAAAATCTTTAATCCCTGGATTAGGAATAACTGGATTGCCTTCATATTTAGTAAATGTTCTCCCCTTATCAAGAGAGTATGCAATTGCTTGATATTGGAATGTATTGCTTGTTCCTGATCTTTCTCCTTCTATATCATGATAGGTATATATAGCGATCATGGCATCGTGACCAAACCCAGCAGTATTATCATGATCAATCACTGCACTACCTGAGAATATGTACCCCAATGAGTCCGGATATATAGCTATTGGCAGATGCTCCCAATGAACCAAATCTTCGCTCACAGCATGCGCCCAATGCATAGGGCCCCACACTGTCGAATCTGGATAATACTGGTAAAACAAATGATATTCTCCATCCAAAAAGACCATTCCGTTAGGATCATTCATCCAGTTTGCTTCTGGAGAAAAATGATATTGATTTCGGTATTGTTCTTTGTAGTAATCAGAATTTTCGACTGTATCTACACTTTCCATTTTCGGTGCAGAAGGTTCGCAGCTCTGGCTGAATATTATAATAAATATCATTAAAACATAATACTGGTATTCGATCAATTTCATCTTTATATTTTTAATCCTATGATTTTATATGTGTCCCATATTCTCACCTTCACTTTGTAAATTGAGCCTCTAATTCTTCCAATGACTTCCCCTTCGTCTCTGGCATCATAAAAACAACAAATAGCAACTGCAATACCATAAACCCAGCAAAAAATGCAAATATCGGCCACGGATTATCTTTAAACATTCCTCTTTCAGAATCAAGAAAAAATGGAGTTATTAAAGTTATAATCGCTGCAAAAACCCAATGTGTACTACTTCCAAACGATTGACCTAGTGCTCTGACATTCGTAGGAAATATTTCCGAAAGAAAGACCCAAATTACAGCACCTTGCCCTATCGCATGACTTGCAATAAACATGCATATAAAGAAAAGTAAAAACATGGAACTTGCTCCTGAATAAAAAGCATAAGCCACCATCGCTAAACTTATAATATATCCGATTGATCCGTACAGCATCAAAGTCTTTCTTCCTAATCTATCTATTAAATACATACCTAACATTGTAAAGACAAGATTTACCGCTCCGATAGAGATCGAACTTCCAAGAGATTCTTTTCCAGCAAGCCCTGCCCTTTCTAATATCTCGGGAGCATAGTAGAGCACAAAATTAATACCTGATAATTGATTAAAAAATGCGAGTAGAAAGGCCAAAGTTATCGGTAAAGAATACTTTCCACTAAACAAGCTTTTCGAAGATTCAGATGTAGTGCCCAATGATGCCTTCATGGCTGCAACTTCAGAATCGACATCAGACACACCCAATTGATTGAGCACGGATCTTGCGCCTATCTCATCATTATTATATAAAAGTAACCACCTAGGACTCTTAGGCACACCCATTACCATGATAGAATATATGATCGCGGGTATCGCTTCTATGCCTAGCATTATCCTCCAGTCAATATCTCCGCCAACGCCTTTCAATAAGTAATTGCTAAAAAATGCTATAAATATCCCAAACACTATCATGAATTGATACCTAGCAACAACACTTCCTCTATTCTCAGCATTAGACACCTCAGAAAGATACACAGGAACCGCTACTGTACTCGCACCAACTCCTAATCCTCCTAAGAATCTAAAAAATGAAAACGAATATGGATCCCAAGCAATCGCAGAACCCAATGCCGACAATGCATATAAAACTCCAATCCAAAATAAAGTCTTCTTTCTTCCAAACTTATCTGTAGGTATCCCTCCAAACAGCGCTCCAATCACAGTTCCCCATAAAGCCATAGACATAATAAATAAGCCATGGAACAAGGGATGAATGCCAACTGTATCCCAGATCTCTTTTATTGGTTGATTCGCTCCAGAGATAACAACAGTGTCAAATCCAAACAAGAACCCAGCTAACGCTACAGTTAATGTCCAATACGATGCCTTTCTTTTACTCATCCTAGCCAATTTAATTTGCTGCAAAATAATTAATGCCTGTAATTTAATAAAATTGAAGTTATAAGCATTGTTAAAACTGACCTGATATGACCAATTGATTTATTTCAAAAAAATCGTGTTCATTATCTTCTTTAATCCTAAACTCCCAAGCTTAGATAGATCATTCCTAGATTTGTTTTACTTATCAAAGTAAAACGCCAATATTAAGTAAATATAGAATATCAACAATACATGCCGTAGGAATATTTGAAGAATATTATATTTGATTTAATACATTGCGCAATTCTGTCAATAAGCCCATATGAACTCTAATGAAAATCATGATCAATTACCAGACTGGATCAAACAGTTAAGAAGTCAGAGTTGGCAGATTGAAATGCTGATCGCAGGAAGTACAGTCTATACCCTATTCTACCTTTCGGATCATTTGCAATCTTTTTTCTACTCTGTTTACCCTGGCATAGATTTTAATTTGACAAAAACGCTAATGCTATTTGGTGTCTATCTCGTCTCTAGAATTCTATTGATCGGCTTTATTGCTAATCTTATTATCCGATCTGTTTGGCTAGCATATTTAGGGATTAATTTTGCATTTCCTAGTGGCGTTAATTATAAAAATTTAAAAAACAATGAAGAGTCAAAAGAGACTTTACGAAATCAACCAACCATATTACAGCGAGTAACATTCCTAGAGCGTTTATCCAAACTTTCCTATTCTCTCGCTGTGCTTTTGGCTATATTTATGACCAGTGTCTTCATAACAACAATATTTATTCATGTTATTTTAGAAAAAATCGGATTTGGCCAAATCATATATGAAGCTTGGTTTTCTTATTCTATGGCAATTCTTATTGCAATCATCCAAATAGGTGTTATAGATCAATTTTTCTTGAGTAAAACATCTAAGCGTCATATAATCAATAGTTTTAAAAAGAAGCTTTCTATATTTTTAGAATATGCTACTCTTTCATTTCTATTCCGTAGAGAGTTTCTAGCAATAAAATCTAATACCAATAGATGGGCTTTAGGCCTCTTTGCCGTTATTATTTTTGGTCTTTCAACTATAATCACATCATACCAGATAGGTAAGTATTGGCCTTATGGTACATTCAAATTGAAAATTTTAGATGACCGCGAATATTTTGATGTAAAATTTGATCCTAGACTACATATTTACGATTACGATACCAATATCACTGCGAAGACGAGTGTCATAAAAGCAAGTATACCTAGTGAAATTATAAAAGGAAGATATCTAAAGCTTTTCGTTACTTCTTGGTCTCGATTTGACAAAAAACTAATCGATCGCTATAATAAGTATGAGTATCCTTTAAATTACAAAACAAAAAACGATGCAGATTTTTATGCTACACAAGAAATTTCTGATTCAATATTCAATCTTGTAATTAATGACTTATTTGAAGTAGATATTGATGGTATTGTTCAAGAAAACTTAAAATGGAAGTCGACAAATCACCCAATAGCAAAAACTAAAGGATACGCCACATTTATTGACATAGACTCTCTATCATTGGAGGAGCATAAATTAAATCTGTTTGTAAATTTTCTAAGTAAAAGAAAGAATAGCTATAAAGTGACTTGGAAACAAATACCATTTTGGAAAGAATAAAAATACAGTCATACTTTTCATATTTTCATAAAATATATTTGTGAAAAGCGAATAGGCTTTGTGTTTGAAGCACTCTGATTTTTGCGCCCCTTCTAATCAACCTAGACAAAGAAGCCAACTAAAGTAGTAGAGGTATAATACCTATTACTATTTCAGATGTCGGTTATTGCATAACCGACATTCAATATCGGGTGTTTGCTATGCATCGAGTGTTTTCTATGAAAGGCATCTCTTATACCATCCCTCTCATCTCGGCATTACACCATTAAAATTAGTGACAAACTAAAACAGAAATGGTATAACCCGATGTAATAACTCAATTAAAATTTGACAACCATGAAAATTGTCATTCATCTACTTTATCGAGAAGTTCGCCTATTTTCGAACAGGAAACGCAAACCAAACTTGTATTTTGGTTCCAATATTTAAAGATGGATCAAATAAGCAAACTATTATCTCTGCGATTATCTCAATCCGTACGATTTCTGAAAGAAACTGGCATAGGGATTACTATCCTTGCTTTATTCCTGATGACGGGAAGCATACTCGGCATGATAGAAACTCTACTAAAGGTTAATAAACTATATAGCTTGGTCGGTGTGGCATCAGTTATATTGATCATTGACAGATTAAGAACAGATAAAAACTTTCTGAATCAAATCTTTGGCGGCAAACGATCAATGGGAGGATACCTTACTGTAGAATATTTAGTGATTTCCAGTCCATTGATCATTTACAAACTTATAATCAATCAATATCTTATTTCACTCGGAATAATAGGAATAGTTGTATTACTCAGTTTCATTACCACTCTGATCACAAAGCCTACGAACCAAGGATATAAACGCTCTTTCAAAGCAATACCACTCAAGTATTTTGAGCTCAAATTCTTTGTAGAAAAACAGAGGATCTCATTCATAGTGACCATCTGCCTCCTCTTCCTAGGTGTTATCCATGTTAGCTTATGGATTTTGGGAATATTGATCTTAACTGGGGTAATTATGGAAGTATTTGCTTCTCAGGAACCTATGGAAATGGTAAAATGGAAACCCAACTTTGTGTTATACAAAATCATAAATTACAATAAAATCGCACTACCTATATTACTTATTAGTAGTATGATGACATACTTAAGAACTGACCTTTCTATTCTCGTATTCTTATATGGCATCTGTGCAATAATTACTGCCATTGCATTAGCTATATCAAATAAATATTCTGAATACTATGGTCTTACACATAAAATAAAGTCGACCATCCCAATTACTATCATTACATTTCTTATGCTTTTACCCGGTTTCATAATCGTAACTATTGGTTATACAATATTAAAATACAGAAAAGCTGAATCTCAAATGAAACATATATGCTCAAGATAGACTCTATAAAATATAACTTTGGAAACAATACCATCTTCGAAGATGTAACAATACAATTTGAAGCTGGAAAGGTTTATGGGATTGTCGGTGCAAATGGTGTAGGAAAGACTACCCTATTCCGCGTTCTCGCTGGACAATACAAAACAAGATCTGGTAAGATGATATGGGAAAACAATCCGCTATCAAGAGGAGAAATATCTTTTCTACCAACTGACCCATATTTCTACCCTTATATGAATGGCGGCGAGTATCTAGCAATCATAATCACAGACAAGAGCAAACTAAATGAAGCAATCAGTATGTCAGACTCACTGAACCTTAATTTAGATCAAATCGTAGACACATACTCTACGGGCATGAAGAAGAAGCTAGCTTTTATTGCTAACTACATCCAAAACAGGCCTATATCTATCTATGATGAACCGTTCAATGGGGTTGATCTAGAATCAAACGAAATGCTTTGTGCATTCTTAAAAAAGAAGAAAGAAGCACATGTCGTGCTCCTTTCTTCTCATATATTATCTATGTTGGATGAAGTGTGCGATGAGATCCTGCATATCGAAGAAGGTTTCAAGATTACAACTTACATGCCCGATCAGTATCAAGATCTAAAAAACCATATAAAAAACAAGTTAGGAATCTAAGCTAAGTACAAATCATCCTTTTCTGTAAGGAAACTTCCTAGAGATTCGAGTATTGACATATTCTATCACTTCGCCTTCCTCCATATTCCATTGTATATCAATATCAGTACTAAAAACCCAGATTGCAGACTCAGCTTCTGTGTCGACGATCGTACAATAAATATCTACTTCTGAACTCCTCGATAATTTTGAATTCGGATATCGAAGAACACCTCCAGGCGCCTTGTCCTTTAATATATCCTTGGCTAGATCTGAAGCTACCTCAACGAGGACCGCCTCTCCTTTAGAAAGAAACATCTCTTTCATCAAACGAGTACTGATTATAGCATCTACATCGAGAATTTGTCCTAATTCTTTTGGAGAATATTCGGCAATATCTGTCAATGCTATGCCCGCATCTACTAATAACCTGTTTGTCTTATTGATATCTTGGACGCTTATATTGATATCTTTATCTCTTCTTCCTGTCCGTCTTAGAACTTCGGAATACAAGGATTGTTGAAATTGCTTTGCTTCACGCGCTCTATATTCTAGAATTTCATCTTCGCTCATTTCAGTAGCCTTCCTGCCTGTAAGTTGTATATCATACGGTAGAACTGCAATAACTGAATGCTGATTGGCTAATCTATCATAGTCTGCAGTAAGATATCTATTTCTGCTACAGCTAGCGATAGTGATCGATATAAAAATTAATAACGTAAAGTGTTTCATAAGTTGATTGTTTTAGCGGTTAATTTGAATAGTTTATAGAGTAACCCTTACAATCATAAATATGTAACTGACTTAAGAAATAGTTGGCTATTCCTTAACTGCATTTAACAATATGCAAAGCTAGATAGAGACTTGTTAATACAAATTACATCTCAAATTATAATAAATTGTAATATATACGAAGAATTGTTAATTTTACAGGTGATTTATAATTTTCGATTAACAACTAACGTTTGACATTGGATTAATTGAAAGGCTTACACTTAAAGTTAAGTTTGGTCTTTCTTTACAAATGAGTTCAGATTTCAAAAACAAGACAAAAATAGTTTTAAATGATTCCACTTAATATTTTATTATTCCAGACAGCTAAGAAGGCTGCAAAAGCTGTTGAAGGAGAATCAACAAGTATAATTGACATGATCGCTCCAGGAGAGGGAATTGGAAAAATCATTGGTATTGGGATATTTGTAGTCCTACTAGTACTTTCAATTCTATCCGTATATATATTTATTGAGAGATGGTTAACGATAAAAAGAGCAAGTAAAGTTGATAATAACTTCATGAATAATATTCGTGCTGCAGTAGTATCTGGAAATGTTGAAGGAGCCAAAGCGCTCTGTAAATCAACAGGTACTCCAATTTCAAGAATGGTAGAAAAAGGGCTTAACAGAATTGGCAAGCCTCTTAGAGACATCGATGCAGCAATAGAAAATGTAGGAAATTTAGAAATATTCAAGCTAGAGAAAGGACTATCTACGTTAGCTAGTATCTCAGGTGCAGCTCCGATGATTGGTTTCTTTGGTACTGTGACAGGTATGATATTAGCCTTTAGAACTATGGCAACAGCTGATAGTGTAGGTCCCGCTCAACTAGCCGGTGGAATTTATCAAGCACTAATGACTACAGCATTTGGATTATTTATAGGTATAATCTCTTTTGTAGGTTACAACTTACTAGTAGCAAAAGTAGACAAAGCTGTTTTTAATATGGAAGCGAGTACTGTTGAGTTTATGGATTTACTTCAAGAACCATCTAATTAATAAATCAACGTAATTATTTTCGATATCGAAAAAGTTGCCTATAAAATTTATTAGATAGATTAAAAGTTTAGATATGAAGAAGAGAAGTAAAGTAAACGCGGAATTCAATATGTCATCATTGACTGATATTATTTTCTTACTCTTAATATTCTTTATGTTAACTTCTCAAGCTGTACAAGTAAGTGTGAAGTTACCGGAATCAGACTCGAAGGTTGTTGCACCTACTGATCTACCTGTCCAAATTTTCAAGGATGGAAAGATTATGGTAAATAATAAGAAAACATCCAAAAAGAATCTTGAGAAAAGAATAGCCGTAGAACTAAGACCTACTAACAATAAAGACAACGCAACAATCAGTATAATAGCTGAGAGTGGCGTAGAATGGAAGGAAATTCATAATATTATGAAAATTGCCAGTGGACTTAAAGTAAAAGCTATTATTGCGACCGCACCTAAATCATAAATAAAGATTTAATAATTGCCTAAATTAAAATAACATGGGAATTAAAAAAAGTAGCAAGGTATCAGCGGAATTTAATATGTCTTCACTGACAGACATTATATTTCTACTCCTTATATTTTTCATGCTTACTTCTTCATTAGTCACCCCTAATGCATTAAATCTGCAACTGCCAGGTAAGAGTAAAACAGCTGACGCTCCGAAATCAACAGGTAAGGCGCAAGTTGTCAAGATAGAACGTAATGGAACATTCTATTATAATGGAAGTAAACTGTCACTCCGTGGTGTAGAAAAAAAGGTCAGAGCATATAAAAAGGCGAAAGGTAAAGATGCAATTCTTACTATCAGCCCCCACTCAAAATCTAGTAATGTACACGTCGTTGCAATAATGGATATTGCAAGTAGAGTTAGAATTAATACTGTACTAACCGAACCAAGATAAGAAAGAACATATCTTAAATCAAGATACAAAACCAATAATTCAAACCAACCCAAGAGTAATAATTAACAATAGACTGACTCATCAGACTAAATACAATTGGTATGGAATCCGCAATCCTACATAAAGAAGAAGAGAATAGGCAAAAAGGAATAATAGTAAGTGTTGTGATACATTTACTATTGCTGTTGCTATGTCTTATTCCATATGTGACCATGGAGGAAAACCCCAAGCAATTGAGTGGAATTCTAGTATCTTTTGGAAATCCAGAAAATGGATCATCTGATGCCGCTCCTATCTCCGACCAAGAAAACCCAGCGGAAGATGCAGAACCAGCTGAAGCATCTTCTTTAAATGAAAATAACAAGTCTACCGCTCCCAAGAATGAACCTGAAATCACTAAACCAAAAGAGGCTGCCGTCCCTGTAAAAGATATAGTTCCTATCGCTGACAAATCTGACATTGCCATCGAAGAAGCAAAAAAGGAAAAATTGAAAAATGATAAGGCGGCTGTTGAAGCTGACAAAAAGAAATCCCAAGCCGAAAAACTTGCCAGACAAGAAGCACAGAAAAAAGCCGACGACGCTGCTAAAAAAGCAGCATTGGACGCAAAAAAAGGTCAATTTAGTGATCTACTAGGTAGTGGAAAAGGAAACAATAACAACACTGGAAACCAAGGAGATCCAAATGGTGATCCTAATTCTAGCGCACTTGATGAACTGGCAACAGGTTCTGGAAGAATCGGCGGCGGACTCAGCAACAGAGGCGTACTATTCGAACCGAAAATCAATGATAATTCTCAAAAAACAGGTAAAGTTGTAATTAAGGTTTGTGTAGATAAGAATGGTAAAATATCAGAAGCAAAATTCACACAAAGAGGATCAACTACCACAGACAATTACTTAGTTGGGGTGGCCACTAAAGCTGCAAAACAATACCAATTTACAGCTTCTGACATTGAAACTCAATGTGGAAATATTACTATAGAATTTAAAGTGAAGTAATCTACTAATTATAAAGTATCGCTTAATACTCATTCTATAACTATTACATATTAGTTTTTTTACTAATTTCATATTGTGAAAAAACTTATATTCTTATTTTTTATTTGTGTTTACTCAGCTGCTCAAGCTCAACGTTCTTATGATATTGATATTCCTAAAATCGAGGAAACCATAATTCTTGATGGATCATTGGATGAAGATGTATGGAAATCAGCATCTGTATACGCTAAAGATTTCCAACAATACTTCCCTACTGACTCTGTCATTGCCGAGGACAATACAACCATAAGAATGGCATTTGATGATGAGAATCTCTATGTTGCAATTGAATGCTTCTCCAGAGGCACTGACTATACAATCCCCACATTAAAACGAGATTACCGTGCAGGTGGCAATGATAACATTACGTTATTGATCGATCCATTTAGTGATGGAACGAATGCATTTATGTTTGGGACTAACCCCGCTGGAGTACAAAGAGAAGGCCTAATATCTCAAGGTGGAACGACAAACCAAGGCTTCAGTACAAGCTGGGACAATAAGTGGAAATGCGAAACTAAAGTATATGACAATAAATACGTTTCAGAAATGGCAATCCCATTCAGTACACTTAGATTTAATAAAGGCATTAAGCAATGGAAGTTTAGCAGCTATAGATTTGATATGCAGTCAAATGAGCGATCAACATGGGTTCCAATCCCAAGAAATCAAGTGATCTTTAATCTTGGATTCATGGGCAATATGAATTTCCAAGAAGAGATTACCTCATCAGGTAGTAAAGTATCATTTATACCATATGCTATATCCTCTTATGAAGAGGATATAGAAGCGGGCACTCCTCCTGATGTAAAATTCAATATTGGTGGAGATGCCAAGTTTGCTATCACTTCAGGATTGAATCTTGACCTTACAGCCAATCCGGACTTCTCACAAGTCGAAGTAGATCGACAAGTAACTAACCTTTCAAGATTTGAAATATCATTCCCGGAGCGAAGGCAGTTTTTCTTAGAAAATGCAGATCTTTTTAGCTCGTTCGGTTTCGAAAACATAAATCCATTTTTTTCTCGCAGAATCGGGATTGTTAATGATACAACAACCGACACAAATATTCAGAATGCTATCTATGGCGGACTGAGACTCAGTGGAAAGATTAATAATAACTGGAGAGTAGGTCTACTGTCAATGATGACTCAGAAAGAAGAGAAAGCTGGTCAGCCAGACATCAACTACACTGTAGCTACCGTCCAAAGAAAAATCGGGGCACGATCAAACATTGGAGGCATCTTCGTCAACAGACAAAGCATCAATGGTTCCGACAATGACATCACAGATAAATACAACCGTGTAGTAGGGCTTGATTATAATCTAGCTACTCGATCAAATCTCTGGTCAGGGAAAACATTTGTACACAAATCTATTTCGATAGATAGCAAAACCGATGCTATTGCACATGGATTTGACCTTACATATAATAAACGAAAGTTTCTTGCGAGATGGCAACATGAATATGTAGGAGATGGTTATGATGCACAAGTAGGATTTATCAGAAGGACCGACTACTTTAAAGTTGGGCCTGATTTTAGGTACTTTTTCTACCCTTCAAAAGGAATTGTCAATAGATCCAATTTATTTGTAAATTATCGTCAGTTTTGGATACCTGGGTTAGGAAAAACAGATCAGGATATAGCAACCGGATTTAGTTTAGAGTTTAGAAACAACTCTAGACTAAGTATAGAACTAGGTAGAAAATATATTTTTCTTTTCGATGAATTTGATCCAACTGGAACAGACTCTACTCCACTACCAGAAGACTCAGAATACAATTACTATTTTCTTATGGCAAATTTCCGTTCGGATAATAGTAAACTACTCTCTACAAATTTCAGACCTTACGTTGGGCAATACTTCAATGGTCGCAGATATGGAGCTAGAGGCGCCGTCACTTATCGTATTGAACCATATGGATCAGTTGCACTAAACTATAATTACAACTTATTTGATATGCCATATTTAGATGAGAAAAAATCCACTATCCTCTTGGGCCCAAGATTTGATGTCTCATTTACAAAATCAGTATTTTTGACTGCATTTTTCCAATACAATAGTCAAAGCCAGAACACCAATATCAATACTCGTTTTCAATGGAGATTTGCACCTGCCAGCGACTTCTTCTTAGTATATTCGGACAACTACTTCTCTGGAAACCCAGATGATCCATCTGATCGATTTGATTTTAACCTAAGGAATAGATCTATTGTAGCCAAAGTTACTTATTGGTTAAATATGTAGGACCGCACAGTATCTTTTTAAGACTCTTTTGATCTCTTGCACTCTATAGCTGGTATCATAAATACTATTATTCATTAACAACATATGTCTTAACCCCACTTCCTAAACAGTCATACCTAGCAAATAGTAAAATAAACTGCCTTGTCAATAACTATACTTACTTTGGTTAGAATGAAGCTTCTTCTAAAGTTGTAATGAACAATAAGCTATTTATCTATATTTCAACACATCCATTTGGATGATATAAAAATAACTCAACCGACTACTCACACATTGTAACTTTTGAAATAATATTATTTTTTTTATTATATTCGAACTTCAATTAAAACTAACCTTTTTTGTTCTTCATTGCCCCTCTTTAAAGAAGAACAGATATAACAAAAAAAACTATGAAATCACTCAGTTTTCTACTCTTCATTTTTTTCTCCTTTTCCCTATTTAGTCAAGATACACATATCCATGACGACAGATGTGGATACGAAGAATGGCTACAAGAATACGAAACACTCAATCCTGGATACACAGAAATGATTCAACAAGGATTAAGAGATTTTGCAAACAAAAAGATTTCAGAAAAAAGATCTACAGCACTAGTTACCATACCTGTTCATGTGATATTAGTACATGCCCCTGGGCAGGCCGAAGGAACTGGAACTAACTTTACTTTAGCTCATGTTCAATCTCAAATCGATGTATTAAACCAAGATTTCGGATTTTATAATGCAGATGCAAACGGCGTACCTGCACAATTCCCAGCTGGAGATACTGGCATACAATTTTGCTTAGCAACAGTAGATCCAAATGGCGCTGCAACTGATGGTATTACAAGATATGGTACGAATACAAACATGGGTAATAATGCAGGCAGAACAGAAGTAATAGCCGCAACAAAATGGCCAAGAGAAGATTATATGAATATTTGGTCAGCTCCTGATTTACCATTTTTAGGACTTGCTACTGTCCCTGGTACTGGAGGATTGCCAAACTCGAATCAAGATTTTGTACTTGTTGCATCTTCTACATTTGGCGGTCCTGGCTTTGGAACCGCAGCTCCTTATGACTTAGGCAGGACAACAACTCACGAAGTAGGACACTGGTTAGGCTTAGACCACATATGGGGAGGAGGATGTGCATCTGATGATGGAATAGCAGATACTCCTGATCAATCTGACAATAACTTTGGCTGCCCTAATCATCCAAGCCCTTCATGTGGAAATTCTGGTGATATGTTTATGAATTATATGGATTATACAAACGATGCATGTATGTTCTCATTTTCATTAGGTCAAGGGCAATATATGAATACAATCCTTAATACATCTAGAGCAAGTCTTCAAGGATCTGCAGGGACAGCTTGTGCTTTTGTAGTTCCTTTGACGTTAACAGTTTTAGATCAGCAAGATCCTAACTGTTTTGATTCAAATGATGGATACGTTCTAGTTGAAGCTGGTGGTGGTTCGCCAAACTATTCTTATTCAATTGATGGAGGAGCGATCAGCAATAGTGGTCTATTTACTGATTTAGCAGGAGGATCGCACATTATTGAAGTGTTTGATGCTGACGGCATATCGACTAGTTTAACGGTATTTCTCGACACTCCCGTGCCTCTAGTTGGCAATGCGGATATTACGGCTACTAATCCATGTTCTAATCAATCTATAGCTGAAATAACATTGAGTATATCTGGTGGAACCAATCCTTATTTCTTTTCGATTAATATGGGTTCAAATCAACAAACACCTACGTTTGATGGCTTACCTAACGGATTTTATACATATTTAATTACTGACAATAACGGGTGTACAGTAGACGGTATAGTAGAAATAGTTGGTTCCGAAGACCTTGAGCTTATAGTAGATGAAACTCAGAATGTAACTTGTAACGGCATTGACGATGGAAGTGTCGACCTTTCAACTACAGGAGGAAGTGGAACTGTAACTTATGCCTTAAATGGGGAAGACGATCAGGATGAAAGTATTTTCGAAGGTTTAGTAAGTGGTGACTATCTAATATTTGTAACAGACTCAGAAGGTTGTTATGATAGTGTAGTTGTGACTATTGATGAGCCCGCAGCTATAGACGTGCAAGCTACAACGTCTGATGTTCTTTGTAATGGAGACATGACTGGTGAACTTTCTATTTCGGCAAATGGAGGTGCTGGAATGCCGTTTAACTATAACGTAAACGGAACAGATGAGGATTCAGGAAATATTTCTTCTCTGCCTTCAGGTGAATATATTATTCTAGCTACTGATTCAGTGGGGTGCGTAGGTACGGATACTGTACTAATCTCCCAGCCTGAAATCCTTGTTGCTACAACTACCGAAATTCAAAATGCTACTTGCTTTGAAGATGAAAATGGATCAGCAATTATTTTAGCTACAGGAGGAGCAAGTAACTATCAATATACATTAGGGTCCGAGACTAACGATACAGGATCATTTACAGGATTAGAAGCCGGCAACTATACCGTAAATGTTATAGATGCTAATGAATGTGCGACTTCCGTCAATTTTGAAATTGCTTACAGTTCATTACTTCAAGCTGAAATTAATATTGAGAATATAGCTTGTTTTGGCTTGGCAAATGGATCTTTGACAATAGAAGCTTCAAATACTACAGGAAATCCAACTTATTCAATAAATGGACTGGCTGCACAATCAGAAAATGTTTTTCAAAATCTAGAACCAGGAGATTACACCGTAGTGATATCAGATGAAACAGGTTGTGACTTTGTTGTTTCGGGTACTATCAGTGAACCTACGGAACTATTATTAGATGCTGACATTATATCAGATGTTTCATGTTTTGGAGGAAACGATGGAGAAGTAATTATTACTGTAACTGGAGGAACTGAACCATACTTATATCAATTTGATTCAGAAATAACTGATCCAAATCAACTCTCCGCTGGAGTTTACAGCCTCAAAGTTACTGATAACAATGGCTGTGCAGTTGAATCATCATTTACTATTACTGAACCTGAGCAAATGTTAGATATATCATATGAAGTGAACGGATCAGACATAACGGTTAATGGAATTGGAGGAACTGAACCATATTTATATTCTTTTAACGGTGGGGAATACTCTAGTGACAATAAAACTACACCAACAACTGATGTAGTCGTTGTCTCAGTACAAGATGCTAATGGATGTATTATAGAGATAGAAATTATACTAAACGACATAACAGAGCTGGCAGCAAAATGGATGATTAACGCTTACCCTGTTCCAATGAGAGAGGTATTAGTATTAGATTTCGACTTTAACAAATCGCTCGATGCTACGATACAAATTTACGACCTTAATGGACGAATAGTAAAGAATATTTCGAGTAAAAATTATCAATCAGGAGAAAATTCTGTAAAAATAGACGTCAGCAATTTTGCTAGTTCAATCTATATTGTTAAAATTGCATCAGCGGAAGGTTACCGCTATATAAAAGTAATCAAATCGTAATTGTAATTCTCTTAATCTTTTCTAGCCTCAGGACTTGTAACCCTGAGGCTTTTTTATTTTTAGACAAAAACAACTCTGATATAACAAAAGATCAAAAATAATAAATAGTGCGGAACAGCATCCCGACAAAAAGGGACCAAGATGATTTTCTAGTGGGGACCGAACTTCAGAAAATTCATCGAAGTGTTTTTTCTGATCGTATCTAATACCGATTGAGTTCATAATTCAATGGTTCTTCCAGATCGAGTGTTTACTTCGTAGGCCATCTCTTGTACCAGATGAACCATCGCCGCATATATTTAGCTTTATTCGATGATATACATCGTTAAAATTCCGATAGCTATCGGAACGCTGTAGCTAATGCTACATCTACGTTTTCTGCCTTGACTATAGACCGGCTTTTGTAGCAATTTGAATAATTACGGAAAAACGGTCTCACCAGAAAGCTAAATTTTAAAATGACTCTCCTCGAATAATTCCTAAATCTTATACGGTATTATCAAACTCAAATGGCATAATTGTCCTTAGCTATTTTAGACAAGAAATAACTTTCGAAGAAAATACATATGCCCAAAAGGGTATTGGAGGATATTCTTGGACCGGGACTCAAAAACGCCCCGCGAATTTGTAATTCTCTACACCGTTCAGCGAGTGTCTGAGATGAAGATAGGAGATGAGCTGTGCACCTAAAAATGTTTTTCAATATCCCTTAAGAGCTAGGTAAAGACGCAGACAAGTATGGTTTGCACAACAAACACACGTAGCCTTTTATTTGCTTCTTTGTGCAATGAGAAAGAAGCAAATCATGAGTTTAGACTCAAAACAATAACGTCATATAGGTTAGTTTATTAAATGCTACTTTATAATTATAATCTTTGAGTCAAAAGTAAAAATAACATTAACAATTCGATTGAACCCCACCATTTTTTTTTTAAACCTTGATCCATTAATTCCACATCACATAAAGACAGATAAGTAAAACAAAAGAAGCCTATTTTGTTACCAAAACAGACTCCTAAAAAACACCCTTATCGTAAATAACTTTTATAATTTCAACTTGTATTAGCTTCACTTTTACACAACGGCAACCGCAATGATATTTTACCATTACACAAACACGCAACATTATTACCCGAAATAAATATATTAAAAAATTGTTTATTCTACAAATCGTGATACTTAACAAATATAAATAAAAATAATAAGTCTAACAACTCCCTTTGGTTAAAAAGAACTTAAAAAAGGCAAAATTACAACTTTGATAATCTTAACACGCCTCTGACATGGGGATATACAAGCAAAGCTCAATATTAAAACTAATCTTAAATTAAATAAAGCTTCATACACTAAGAAGAACTAATCCGATATCTATTGGTAACAATGTGGACAACTTGTTATACCAATTGTGTTTCAATTTGCCAGATAAAGATATTGGTAAATGCCGATACATATTGAATATTGCAGACGAATGTATGCGGCAAATTCAATAGTAATCGGTATTACACAGGAATAACCACTAAATCATAAACACCACTTCAATGTGGTAAGTAAACAAGAAACAAAAAAGTCCCAAGGCTGAGAGCCCGGGACCTCATATCTTATTAATGTTAAATAAGATAAGACGATTATAAAAAGACGAAAATCTTTGCATAGCATAGCCATTCACACCATTTGGTATGATCATAACCAGCTATCTAATTTATTTAATTTTGATAATCTAAGGCTAGGATATATTAAGCCTTAGGATTAATTTGAATTTTATTTTTACATATAAAGATTAGTCTACATTATCATGTAAGTATGAATTATCACTTGATACCAAAGGACCATCATCATCCATAGAAACTGTATATCTACTGCGATCATTATCTCTTCTAGAATCTACATCATCCAACTTCACATTTCTACGTGCATATGCTGGTAATGACTCCATATCCGCTACCACCTTAGGCGAATCCAATGGCACACTAGAGCTCTTTCTTGCGAGCTCTCTCCTATTGGCCTCCATCTCTTGTTCTTTTCTTCTTTGCTCAGCTCTGAATAACAAATCTTCATCACTCATTACTGGCTCATAATTACCTTGTTGTACACCTAAAGTATTAATAGTAGACCTGATATCATCACTTTCGAAATCAAATACATTCTGAGTAGCAATTTCTGGCTCTTGAGATACCGGAGTTACTGGTTCTGATCTTGTGATCGCACCAAATACATCCTCATCCAAACCAACTTTAGTAACTTGACCTCTTTCTTGTACTGGCCTCTTTGCGCCTCCTTCTCTGAATCCAGTAGCTATTATTGTGATACCAACTCCTTCTCCGATAGAATCATCTTTACAAACTCCCCAGATCACATCAGTACCATATCCAGCTTCTTCTTCTAGATAGTTAGTGATTTCACTCACTTCATCCATCGTTACTTCTTTCGAACCAGAAGTGATATTCAATAATATGTGCTTGGCTCCTCTGATGTCATTATCTTCTAACAATGGAGAATTTAATGCCGTCTGAATAGATTTTCTAGCTCTATCTTCACCTTCAGCAATTGCATGACCCATGATAGCGACACCACTATCCTTCATTACTGTATTTACATCTTCGAAATCCACATTGATATTGCCAATCACAGTGATGATTTCAGCTATACCTTTTGCGGCTGTAGTTAAGATATTATCCGCTTGAGAAAATGCTTTAGACAACTCTAGATTACCATGAATCTCTTTTACTTTATCGTTAGAAACTACCAAGATAGAATCTACATTTTTCTTTAGTTGTTCTAATCCCTCTAGTGCTTGCTTATTACGTCTCATCCCTTCGAACTTGAAGGGTAATGTTACGATCGCAACTGTCAAGATATTCATCTCTTTTGCCGCTTTGGCAATGATTGGAGCGGCACCAGTACCAGTTCCTCCACCCATACCCGCAGTTATGAATAACATCTTTGTATTATCAGATAAGAATGTTCTTACCTCATCGATAGATTCAATACAAGCTTCTTTTCCAACTTCCGGTTTAGATCCAGCTCCTCTTCCTTCAGTAAGGTGAGGCCCAAGTGATATTTTTACTGGAATTTCACTATGATCCATTGCCTGTGCATCCGTATTGCAAATCGCAAAATCTACCCCTATAATTCCTTGCTCATACATGTGTGCTACAGCATTTCCACCGCCACCACCGACACCAATTACTTTGATGATTGAGCTACTTTTTTGTTTTAAATCAAATTCCATGATTATAAGTTTTCTTATTTTATAAATTGAGAACTACTAAATAAACTTAGCAGTTTGTTGATGGTCATATTAAAATTCAGAATCTGGAGTTGCCTCAAAGAATTCTTTCGTAAGCGTATAGAATCTATCAAAAAACTTACTCCCACGTTTCTTTCTTTCCTGTGCTTCCTCTGTTGAATTATCATGCTCAACATGATCCTCTACATCTTGCTCAACACCAGCAAAATCCAATCTATCCTCTACAGTTGTGACAGACTCTACAAATTGTCTATCCTTCATGTTTTCAATCGTATTCTTAAGTAATCCCACAGCAGTCGCATATATAGGACTTGCTAATTGCACATGATATCCATGCGCAAGATGCTCAACCGGCTTACCCACTCTTGCCCCAAGTCCTGTATGATACTCAGCTAGTAAGTTAATGTGCTTCAATAATGATCCACCACCCGTTAATACTATACCCGCAATCAATTTATTCTCATATCCTGATCTTCTGATCTCCCATAATACGTAATCAAATATCTCTTCTACCCTAGCCTGAATGATCCTCGCTAAGTTCTTTTCTGATATTTCTTTATGTTCTCTCCCCTTGAAACCAGGGATAGTGATTATTCTATTGTCATAAATCTCGTTCGCCATTGCAGAGCCGAACTTGACTTTCAATTTTTCTGCCTGATCCATCATCACAGTACAGCCTTCTCTTATATCTTTTGTGACAGCATTTCCACCAAATGGAATTACAGCTGTATGACGGATAATTCCATCTTTAAAGATTGTAATATCAGTCGTACCACCACCGATATCGACCAATGCTACTCCAGCTTCTTTCTCCTCATCACTAAGGATAGATGCAGCACTTGCGATTGGCTCCAACGTTACGTCAGCTACTTCTAGACCGGCCTTCTCTACACATCTCATTATATTACGTGATGCAGATATCTGACCAGTAATGATATGAAAGTTAGCTTCTAATCTAATCCCAGACATTCCTACTGGATCAATAATATCACGCTCATCATCCACAGTAAATTCCTGAGGGATCACGTGCAATATCTTATCCCCTGGAGGTAATACTAGCTTATGCATGTCCTTAACCAACATCTCTACATCATCGTAAGATATCTCATCATTAGCATCGTGTCTAACCCTTACACCATGATGGTGAAGTGATTTGATATGTTGTCCTGCAATACCTACATGAACTAACTTAAACTTCAACCCAGCATTTCGCTCGGCGATTTCAATGGCTTCTTTGATGGCTCTTACTGTCTTATCAATATTCGATACCACTCCTCGTGATACACCCTCTGATTTGACTGTTCCTACGGAGACTATCTCAATCTTTCCGTATTCGTTGAGGCGCCCTGCAATGGCGCACACTTTAGTCGTACCTATATCCAAGGCTACGGCTATTTCATTTTGGATGTTGTTGTGATCATTCATAAACTATAATTTTCTATCGAGCAATTCGCTCATTAAAAACGTATTATCTTCTTTTGTTATCCATGTTGGACATGTCATGTCTTGAAATTTAACACTCATTACATTACTCCTTCTTTGTCGCCCATATGGCTGAGTAGTCTTCATTTTTTATATCGTACTTGACAGTAAGCATTTCATACTTCCTCCAGCCTACATGTTTCATTCCTTCTTTATACATCTGCTTCATTAGATCAAATCTATTGATCATTTCTTCCTCTTCATTAATATCAATTTTACCTATTGCCAATTTTTGTCTTCCTACTTTTGGCACTAAGATTATTTCGCCATCGTCTTTAACATCAATCTGTTCAACTAACGCAGTTAAAAATTCATCTTGATGAACATATTTAGCAACAGCAAACACATCTTGCAGATTATTCTTTTTCTTACTCTCCAAAAAACCTGGGACGTATTCATCTATATTCCCAGAAGCAACTGGCACTCTGATTGTAGATCCCTTGTATGCAGGAATCTCAATACCGTCACTGTCTAAGTAGTAGCTAGTTTTATTTTTACTAAATACCCTAACAATTGGCTCTCTTTGCTGAATAGCGATATATAATCTGTCTTTATTATCGACAAACACCTCAGCTTCCTTGATACGATCATCCGCTTCAAGCATCATTTCCATATCCATCAGATCAAGATCACGAATCGAGCTTTCTTGTAGGTCATAACCTAAGTAGTTACGAAACATTGTTTTTACACCTTTTTTAGAAATCAAATTCTTACCACCTTTGATCCCTTTTATCGAAATCCCAACTTTAGTAATGGTTGCATTCTTCTTTCGCTCAATAGCCATAAATAGCACACCCATAATGACAAATGTCACTACAGTCCAGATTAGGTTCTTCTTCCAGCCCGCTCTTTTTGTGTTAAATATTTTTTTCCTTGGCATTTGTAATTTTTATTAGTTGTTTAGTCTTATGAGGTTTGTCTGTTTGCTGTGCAAGCCAGCCATTAGTTCTATATTTTTTCCTTGGCTTTTTTCTTTAGCTATTAAGTGTCCAGCCCGTAAGATTTATCCTTATAATCTATTTCGTTTTTTCGATTCTATAACGCCTAAACTAAGGTCTTTAGATGGTTAACAATTTTTTAATTTGAACTACGAATGTGTCAATATCACCAGCTCCAAGGGTCATTAATACTTCCAGTTCTTTTTTTCTTAATTCAACCATTAGCGTCTCTTTAGTCACTAGTGTTTTGTTTTCAATCTTCATTTTATCAAAGATAATTTTGGATGTTACTCCATCAATTGGCTCTTCTCTCGCTGGGTAGACATCCATCAATAAGATTTCATCTAGCAGATCCAGAGATTCGGCAAACCCATCTACAAAATCTCTTGTTCTCGAGAAAAGATGAGGCTGAAATATTCCGGTTATCTTCTTATTTGGAAACAACTCTTTAGCCGCTCCTATTGCTGATTTCAACTCTGTTGGATGATGTGCATAATCATCGATATATGTCAATTTTTCGTCCTCATATATCGTCTCGAATCTTCTTTTGATTCCTTTAAACGATATCAATCCATCCCTTACCGTTTCTCCATCTAAACCTACTATAGTAGCAATGGTAATCGCTACGATTGAGTTTTCGATATTATGTCTACCCGCTAGGTTAGTCGCCAAACCACTGATCGAACCGTTTTCTGATTCATAATCAAAAAAGAACTTTCCATCTTTCACGTGTACATTTTCCGCAGCAACTTCTGTCTCAGTATCAATTCCGAAAAGGACAACATTTACGTTCTTCTCTGCCAAGACTCCTATCACATTTTCACTCAATCCAGCAAGCATATCCTCTTTGATAATCAGCGTCCCATCTTGTTTAATCTTAATGATAAATGCCTCAAATCCTTCTATCATCACACTGTGATCACCATAGATATCCAAGTGATCAGCATCCATACTCATGATAGCTATGATATCCGGAGATAAATGCAAGAATGATCTATCATATTCATCTGCCTCCACTACAATCCAGTCTCCTCCTCCTTCGATATAGTTACTGTTGTAGTTGGACATGATTCCACCAATAAAGGCTGACACATCTTCTTTTCCATGTTTCAATAAGTGCGCAGTTGTTGCACTGGTTGATGTTTTACCATGAGTTCCTGCGATCGCAATCGTTTTCTTCACTTGACTCAATCTTCCCAGCATCTCTGCACGTTTTATGACATCGTAACCATTATTGATAAAGTGATTCAATTCTGAATGCCCATCTGGTATTGCAGGTGTATAAACAACCAAATCAATTCCCTCTGGTATCAGACTCACATCATCTATATAGTGAATCTTCATGCCTTCACTAACCAACTTTTTGGTCAATGTCGTTTCTCTTTTATCATAACCATAGACTTCCTTCCCTTGTGAAAGCATATATCTTGCGATGGCACTCATGCCTATCCCACCGATACCTATGAAGTATATTTTGTTCGTTTCGCTCATTCTTCGCTTCACTTAAGAGTTCGAGATCTTGAGAATTCGAGATTTCGAGACTGCTATTGTTATGTCGATTGTTCGTCCGCCACTTTTTATCAACATTTGATCGTCGAGGTTTGTAATCTCGATGCTTTATGTTTGCCTAGTTACACAACTAACTGTGCTCCTTATTTGAATTATCAATTATGCATTATCAATTGTCAATTTCTTAACAATCTTCGCAATCTCTCCAGCTGCATTCGGTCGCCCAAAGTGCTTCAAATTATTTCTTAATTCAGCACATTCACGCTCATCTTCAATCAATTCTAGCATGGTCTTTACCAGCTTTTCTTTTCCTTCTACATCTTTCACCATTTTAGCCGCACCCTTATTTACAAGTGCCATCGCATTTTTGGTTTGATGATCTTCTGCTACATTAGGAGATGGAACCAAGATCGCAGCCTTTACCACAAGGCTGAGCTCGGAGATCGTCAATGCGCCCGCTCGACAGACGACAAGGTCAGCAGCTTTATAAGCTAAGGCCATATCCTCTATAAAGGGAAGCACCGTCACATTTGGCAATTTTGCTACTTCAGAATTTTTATAATCTTCATAGTACAGTTTACCAACCTGCCAAATGACATT
>JAVCKV010320250.1:0-14004 GCA_032274145.1 Herpochondria borealis
CTAGCCAACAAGGTGTTGGACTATGCCAACCAGCTTTTGGAAGAAGTCGGCAAGCGAGTGGCCAACAAGAAGAATACAAGAAGAAACAATCCTCCAGCTGATAGTGACGAGGAGTCCTTTGCAGACGACGAAGACAGCGCTAGTGACGATGGGTCCTTCGCAAGCGAAGAAGGCACGGCCGATGAGGCGTCAATAGGTAGCAGTGAGGACAGAGAGGAAACAGCAGGTCAAAGAATGGAGGGAATCGACGAGATGGAACAGGAAGAGCCAAACAGGGGAAAAGCAGATGAAGACACAGCCTTCTTCCCAGTACTTCCAACAAATCCACTACAAAACCTCACACTGGCACAGGTGGTACAGTTGGTTGATGGCTTTTTGCCCACGGCTGCGGGTGACGAGGATGACAGTGAGCTGGACGGATTCTGTCTCGACGACATACTGGAGGAAGACTGCTGCCTGCTCCAGAGGTTCGTGGGCAATCTTTTGCTGACAAAGGTCGGGAGACAAGCATCGTACCACCGTCACCAGGACTCCTCTTATCTACTCTGCTCGCACGCCACAGACAAGTTCGAGTGTGTCGCCAACAAAGGTTATCTGCCACCCCGCGGCGACATGGCGGTTGTTACGTTCATAGTCGGTTTGGGTGACTGCGAGGCAAAGTTGCAGTGGATGAAGGGTGCCGACTTGCTAGGAGAAGTGACCACAACTGGGAACACTATTCACTTCCAGCTGCCAGGTGTGCAGGACAATGGCATCGAGCACGCGAGTGAGTTCTTGGAAAAGAAGAAAGCCAGGGACTCCTGCCAGGTCGGTCACAAGATTGTGCGCAGGAAAATTGACACCTTCCGGATGGCCATGTGCCCCACTCATGACCACTCGTACACCAAGGGCATCACACTGGACCAGCGTGGACTAGAGCGCCGTGAGTTAATGAATCCTTGGGTAAAATATGCCTACAACAACACGATGGCGGACGGAGGTAGAGTGGCTGTGGCCCCAGAAGACATAGTGGAAGCTGCCATGAATGATCTGAGATTAGCAGACGAGACTAATAGTGAGAGTGACGGAAAACGCCAACGGACTGACGCCGACCTTGCTGAGGAGGGAGAGTACATGGAAAAGATTGGTGCACCCGCAAGATTTGACATTGTAAAAATGTCAGAGATACTGACAAGCGAAGCACCGACAGATGTGAGACCTCTGCAGCGTCCAGCACGGACCGTGGGCCTGTACAGCACTAGGCGGAACCAAGTCGGGCACCACGAATTCATTCAGAGGGGATTGGAGCTGGGGCTCGCCATTAAAATTGAAAACAAGCACAATGAGCCGGCCAGTGATCAGGCTCTTTTCATGCCAAATGGCAGGCTAGCTGTCCCAGGCGAGAGGGTACCCTTTGGAAGCTTACCGAACGTACATTCCAAGACAAACACATGTGTTGTCAACAAGGACAGCCCTGTTGTCATTGTCGTGGTACATGCGTACAAGAATAACCCAATCAAGTTTGACGCCATGCGTGACGCCTGTATAGACTTGATGCGCTTCAGCGATCTACTTGGAACGAAGGAGAGGGCGTACAGAGACTTGCCTCGGCCCACTACCGTGCAACAAGACGCGCAGTGGTCAAAGGAGAAACAAGATCTGGAAGATCGAATAAAGGACGGATACGAAGCGGCTGGAGAGCTAGCATGCAACGGCTTTGCGGGGTCGATGCAAAAGTCTGATTTGCAGAATCCCATGGCGCACAAGATGACCCCTGGCGACCCTAGTATCATCACTGGTTTTTCACAAGAAGCGGACAACAAAAACAATGCAACTTTTGATCGCATGAGAGTGCAGGGGAGAGTGGCGGCGGTCTACGTGTGCGAAGAGACATGGGGGGACAAGAAATGGTTACCGAAGGGAAAGACTAAGAGAAAGGAAGTGGACAATAGAGACATGGTATTGTGCCTTGGGTATTTTTTCATTACTGGCTGCACACTACAGAAACTAACAGATTCTCAGGTTAAGAATCGATTCCCAAAGCGCATGAATGGATATCGGAGGAAGGAGAAAAGCTGTCTGAACTTTCTGCTTCACGACCACTTCGAGTACACATTGAAGAAGGCACTGTCGCCGGAAGTCGTACTGGATTCCCTGGCAAACTACAGAGGAAGGGGAAATGCAGCCCTACAAAAGCCCTTCGAGGAGGTTGTAGTGTGGGAAGATGATCTTCGTCCCCTCTGTGTTACATTTGAGGACATCCTGGCCCTGAAGACTGAGCAGCAAATGGAGGACAGAAAAGAAGCATTATTGGAGAGTGACAGCGACAGCGACAGCGACGATGGGGCGGAGACTGCAAGAGCAGTCATCACCGATGTTACTGATGATGACGTACGGCGACTTCTATGCGGTACATTGAAAACAGCGGAGCAGTTCCGAGCCATGGTGGCGTCTCCAATGGATGAGAACCTTAGGGGCTTTGTGCCTGCCGCCACATACGTGCGCTGTATGTCTGTGAGAGAGGGAGCTGTCGCTTGTATGAGTGTCAGTGCTGCCGCTGCCGCCCGCTACCTTACAGAGATGTCTGGGTCAGTACGTAACAAGAACCTGGAGGCTGGTGGAACTGTCAAATACGCAGCACCCTTGACCGGCCCTGATTCAGATTTCTGTACAGAAACAAACAGACTATGTCCGATGCCATGTCCGAATGGTGACATTGATGTTATATCTCAGTTCGTTTACTCCGAGCAGTCCAAGTTGTACTCAGCCGTTATCTCTGCAGATGCCTGCTTGAAGGACATATGTGGTGATCCGGTGACATCGGTAGCACAGAAAGACCGATTGGGAGTGAGGAGATCGCTGCAGGTTGGCAGTGGAATAGCCACCCCCGTTTCCTACAACATTACCACAGAAGATCTTGCAGGCAACGCGGGTCCCGCCTTCTGTCACCTTCTAACAATGTCGCTATTCATGGCCACCATTGCTAGGTTCACAGGCAATGTGCCCTTGTTGGAGTTGTACCAAGGGAAAACCTGCGCCGGAACTCAGCTTCCTTGTTCGTTCCAGGAAGTAACCCGATGGATATCCTTCCTAGTGAAGACAAAACGAAACGTGAGATCGGGGCAACATGAGGGCACCATCCCTGATCCTTTGAAGAAGATGCCAAAGCTGAGCCTATTTGTGATGGCCCTGGCATTGTCAGATTTCGGGTTCAAGAAAGTCTACAAATTCTTGCTCAGCCAGGGGGTACGCAGAAGGACATTGCGACGCCACGACCTTCAGGAGGTAATCATGCAGTGCCTGGACAAATGCGGTGACATTCAGGGGAACCGCCCCCAGCTGCAATTCATGGGAAACAAGATACTTTCCGACACCGAGATAATGTACCCAGGATTTGCAGGAGCAGTGACCTTGAATTGCATCTCTCTGGGATATGGCTCCAGCAATGGACTAGAATGCATCAACGGGCTCGGGAATGGATCAGTTATGGAAAGATTTGTCACGTTCCACAATCTCCTAGTCTTGTTTCTCCTCGAGCAGGGACCTGATTTTCTCATCGCCTGTGGATGGGAGAACGCGGAAGACATTATTGTGTCAGCTTTCGGCGGAAGACACTTCGGCATGAATGACTCCGAGCATATTCTTTGCAAGATATGGCTGTGTGTGATACACAGTCACGCATCGAGGAACATAGCCGAAGAGAAGAAAGTCAGCAATGGGCACTGCTACCCTCTGCCAGGGGGCAAACGGCCAGGAGATACTCTTTTGCGACCCATCATGATGGCCATTTGGGAGGGCTTTGTGACGGCATCGAAGGAAATACACGACATCTACAATGAAGGAGATATGCCAAATCGACTGTACGAGCACCCCCCCATACTACTTTTCCAGCAAGAGAGGGAGAATGGTCCCGGTCACAGAATTGTCAGACTCCTTAAAGATATGGCTGATGCTCGCTTTCGAGGCGATGCAATGCCTGTCCCGGCGTAATCCAGTGACAATAGGTAAGGCGGAATCAGTCGTAGGAAAATAACATTGGTTGAAGTCACTAACACGCTCCTCTGCGCGTCGACCGCATATAGGCAAACACGTTACCAACCATTTCCATGTGTTCCTTTTTTCCAACCATTTCCATGTGTTCCTTTTTTCCATTCTTATCCATTTATTCGTGGCAGGTGAGGACAATCAATCTGTTTTTTGGATCGTGGCGTGGACATAACGAACGAAACTGCCTATCCAAATTCTAGTAACAGGTGGGGACAATCATTTGTTTTGGGCCGTGGCGTGTCGTGCCGTGGACGGAATAAGAAACGGCATGGTTCTCAACCAGTAACAACCCCATGCGTGCTCAAGATTCCATCAACCTTCTTGACCGTCGTCTCCGTCACAAAATCATCTTTGGGACGAACGGAAAACAAAAATAAAGAAACAAATAACCACGGAAGAATGGCCTCCATTGTACGTTCGGACCACCAGAATGATACCATGAAAGATATTCCCAGTCGTCCGGTCGGTGTGCTATTATTTTCTAACACCTGCGTATCTTTGTTGCTCTCTTCTACAGATCACTTATGTTAATACTATCCTCTTCAACTACGAGGGGCTGCGAGTAAAAGACATCCTTCTTCATGTCAACGATTCCGTTGCTAAAGCTATGGGTGTCTCCAGCCCGGCGGTAGTGTGGGAGACCACGCTGAGCCCTATGTTTTCGCTGGCTTTCATGTTGGTTAATGCTGCTGTCTCTTCAATCCCTTCCATCAACCGTAACGAACTTGTGGTCAAGTTCGCCTCCTTTCCCTTCCTTGTTGACCTGACTGCCAAATTGGGTGCCATTGTCTCTCTCGATACCGTGTTGAACACGGACAACTGCCGTTGCCTTGCTCATAAGGTCACAGTGGAAATTGTGAAGGCCATGTGTGACTACAAATCCGTTAGTCCTTGGGCTGGCATGACCCGATCACAGATGGTTGTATTGGCTCGAAGTGATCATCATGACAATGGACCACGCCTCAATGACAGAGAGTCCCTCCGTGCCTTTTTGCGCCGCTTTATCGCCACCTCCATCAGTGGGGCATCCCCCACTGAACTTACGATGAACAGCCTCTTCGCAAAATTTTTGTCCATGAGCAGAAACTCGGTGGTGGAGGAGACACCTCTTGTCCACTTCGTGTATCAGGTCCGCTATAAGATTTCCGCCGAAGACCACAGCTCTCATTTCGCTGACCTCCAGTTGGTCTCAAACCACGATGCGCATGCCCACATGGTTGGGCTTCTTGCAGGTCGTGCACAAGTCCAAGAGATGGTGGCCAATGCAAAAGCGAATGTCAGGGCTGCCCAACGTACTGCAATCTAGAGACTCTTTGGACAAATAACACGAGGGATAAGTAGGGTAACAGTCCTATAGACCAAATTAATAAAACTCTCTCTCTCTGTTCCACAGCTTGCTCGACCACTCTCCCATCACTCAGGCACTGGGCCCGTCCGACGTATCGGTTGTGATGAGACCAACAACAAAGAGACCGGAACCAAAAAGCTGCTTTACATATCGCTCTCAGGACCATCTCCAATTTGCCTATTCTGCAATACCTGGTAGAACAAGTCTGGCTGGGATTCATCATCCGTGTCAACCCCATCATCGGCGAACCAACTGTTGACATACTTCTCGATACATCGCTGGTTTTTGGTACGTCGGTTGTAGCGTTGCTTGAATAGCTTGCAGTGCTTTCTCTGTAGGTCCTCTGCAATTATTTTCCTAACCTCTGCCGGCTCTTTGTCTTCATATAGTTCCAGCCTGACTGCTTTGTCGTGTGTTTCGCCGAGATACTCCTGTGTAAGACAGGGTGCCAGCTGGCAGCTGTGGCAGAAATCACAGCTCAGCCTCTTCTTCGCAGAAATGTCACCGTATTTTGGTGGGGCGTACACAAAGTCACCAACCTCAGGCTGATACTTACAGAAGCGCATCGGAAACCCGTCCTTGTTCATCTTCTGCGCGAAGACTTTGTTTATCTTGGGCTGGGGGTCGGGCTTTTTCTTCTTGGATGACCATTTTTTTTTCCTGGGCTGACGGGGTTGTTTGCTTGCTACAGTTTCCGAGAACCTGCTAAACCACTCTTCTTTGTCCGCTGTCATAGGATGCTCCGCATCGTAGTATCGGTCCATTGCTCTGCTACGCTGGGCTTCTGTCATGGAACCTGCCACGTAACAATTGTTGACACCGCCCTGGATAACAGTGGTACCCGATCCATCGTGATCGCCATTGCCGATATCAGAGTCCATGATGCTTTATAATTACCTTTTACCTGCTCTTTCTCCGCGATATTGGTGATTGTGAGCTGCTGGACACAACAAGGAGTAAGTCAAAAGAGTGCCGTTGATGGTGGTTTAAATTGGGTTCAAACGTCCTGGAATTACTTCACACCAAACTGACACTAAACAACCCGCTGGCTTGTTTCCATAAACAGTGCCTGGTCATTATTTGGCGCACTATACAAGAACAGTACAAAAATGCAAAAAAAAAGGAACGGCTATTATTCCTAGTTCGAATCTCAGTCAAGAGGAGAACCTCTCAGAGGTCACAAGGGCATGTAATGACCCAATAACGTCGTCATCCATAAGTGGGAGGAAGACTCCGAAGGATATGTCCACCTCTACTAGGGGGGGGAGGGAGCCCAAATCCACCCCCTCTTCCGAACCCCCTCTTATCTCTCTCCACTTCTGGTATCTGAGACCCATCCTGGTGACATTAGAGTTGGGGTCAAAGACAACAGCTAGCTCACGGAGAGTAACATTTGTGCCGCCACCAGCAGCAATGCTCCGCCCTGATTTGACGGGTGCGAATACCCGGACTCCGTCAGCAGTTCGGAAAAGTAGCACGGTAAGAACGCCTCGCCTGGTCAAAGCCTGCAACATTGCCGCCGCATTTTCTGACTTGAAATTCCTCGTCTTGTGATACTCCAGGAACATTTCCCAGCTGACAGATTTGCAACTATTTCCGTCCTCGCTATCGGCCAGGGAGTCAAATACAGCGCGAAGGTGCATGTTGTTCATGCCGTTGAAAAGAAAGTTCACCCGTCGACCAAAGCGAATGAACCTCCTTAACGATGGAACAACTCCCTCTCCCTTGAAGCCGCCCTCCCACAAATTGCGGAGAGGTCCGAACCGACGTGTGAGCTCAGGCAGGTTGAGGAGACACAGGAAGTTGTACGCAGAGACGACCTTGGGCTTGTCGGATTTTGTCTTGATTTGTTGGTCGAGAAGGTCAAACTCGGTAAGGAACTCTTTCACTCGCAGCTCCATCTCGGGTACAGTCTTGCCTGGGATAACCTCCCTGCACATGACAGAGGCTATTAGCCTGTCAAGGGCCACGAGGCACCGACATACCTGTGCCCAATCCATCTTTCTCTCCTTCTCCACTGGGGCTCTGGCACCTCCCTCCTTTGCTTGCTCTTCGATGACCGCCCATCTCAAATCGGGCACCCTAGGGCTTCCCTTGATTGGCTTACCATCTTTGTCGTGCGTCTTACCAGCATCATCTCTCCTCCAGGCCCGGATGCCACGTTCCTTCAACCAGCTAACGTAATGTTTTTTCTTCCAATCTTGGTTTGGTGTATCCGAGGGCGGAGAATCCTCATGTACTGCTGGTTTCTCAGGACCGTCTCTGTCCAAGTCCTGGTAAAACCAGAGCATCACAACGCTGAAACCAAGGAACGACTCGCTTACCCATCCTCCAAATTTCTTGCCAAGATAGTCTTCCAGTTTCAGCCAGGCCACTTTCGCCCGTCTCATTAACTTGTTCTTATGCCTGCTCTTGCGGATGAAGTCGCTGTGGATGGACTGACTACTCATCCAGTCCCTCAGCAGCAGGCACACACCCTTCACAATTCCAAGGAACATGAGGTGCATGAGAACGTCAACATACACTGCCATGTCAGGATACAGTGTCCAGGCCACAGGGTCTCGAGGCTCCTTAAATTTCTGTGGTTCCGCCTCCAGGAATCCAGACAGAACACTATGCTGTACTGTGTCAGGAGTTGCCCTCTCCAGAGTTCTCTGCCGGATGGCATTTCCCACCAGCTTTTCGCAGTAGTTATCGTTAAGGCACTCTCTCTTGAGAAAGGCGATGGCATTTTTCTTTGCCCATTTACCGTCAAGGACTTGCTGGTAAGCTAGGGTCTTGGAAAATTTCAGCCGCTCGTAGGTAAGATGAAATGGCTCAAGGTAACCCTGTTGGTTCAAGTACTTCATTTCTGTCGTGTGGTCATTGTACTTGCCATGCGCTGGGTAATCAGAGGGGGGTGGCAACCCCAAACGCTTCGCCGCCGTCCAAGTTTCTGGAGCGAGAGCATCCCATACGACACAGTCTGCGCACTGGTTGGGACAGGTCCCTTCTCTCAGGAGCCGAGTGCAACCTTCACATGGTCGAAGAAAGTCAATGAGACTAGCATGGTCCGCAGAGCAACGGAATCTTGCGTGGAAGGTTGACATACCGAGGGCTAACTCGTTGGCACCTCGCCTCTCTGGCTGGTCTGCCAAAATGGCGTAGACCTCAGCAAAGACGCGCACTGGTCCTCGCTTGTTCTTACTGAACATGGGTGGACCTCCGCCTATGCGAAGTTTGAGCATTTCAGGTTCAAATACTTCCTCCATTTCGTTGTGACTGCCCTTCCCATCAGCCATGGCTATGATGTAAGTGTTCTCACGGTTGTTTCTTGCTAGCCGGGGCGTTCCCACTGTCATGCTCTTGATCCAGACACTGACCTTGTTGGATTTTGTTTTGTTCGGGTCAACACCATCCTGCCATACGAAATAACTAAAGACAACGCTGGACGCAGTGAGCTCATGGCCGCCATTGGCGACGACAGCGCGCTGGTAGATTTCTGCCGCTCTGGGGGTCTCGGTGATCCACTGGTACGGCTTCTTTGGGCCCTCGGTTGACAACAGCATTGCTCTTGTCAATGGATCAAGGTCTATAGGCTCCATCAAAGGGCCCTTGGCAAGAAGGCATTTGAAGCAGTCCATGATGGGTGAATAGGCGCAGGTGTCCCCGACTCTTTTGACCAAAGGGATGGGGAGATTTGCTTTGATGGAAGATGCTCCTCTATTGTACCTTCGATTGAGTTCAGGGATTGTCTTGGGAGGCTGAACATGGATGAAGTCCCCCGGCCTCTCGCTGACATGTCTCATCCCCAGTCTATAGTACGAAATTGCCAGATGCTGGAACTTTGCCCGCTGGCCCCTGGTTAGGCTGTTACAGAACCTGGCGCTGTTGAAATCCAGGAGAACCTCGTCTGCCTTCATTCTATGGGGTGTATTAACACTCTCCATGTCCGCTCTGACTTGTTCCTGTTTGTTCCTAGTGTTTGCTGGTGTCAGGTAACTAATCTGAACCAACTTCTCCAGTCCTCTCCCTCTTTCCCTTATCTCGTTTCTGAGGTAGGAGAACCTTTGCTCTGGGAGAGATTCGAGCAGGTAAGTCTCCAGCTCTCTGCAGACTGCCTTCCTTTTTCTAGCAATCTCCATGCTTTCCGCGGCCTTCTGCGCCTGCAGCACGGCAGAGTCCTTGTGACTGGCACAAGTTTCGTGTCTCCTAAACCCAAACATATCCTTCTTCTTGAACCTCCCTAGAGTCCCTATAGGGCATACAGAGCACTGGTAAAACTCAGCGCACGGCACCTTGTCTTCGAGCTTGGGCAGAGAGGCGCACCAGTGGACATTGAATTTTGTGCCTTTCTCAGTGTAGACAGAAGATGTTACAGGACAGGGGAGAAGGCAGTCCTTGTTAACACAAGCCGGGAGTTTAGACTGCACATCCATGTCGGTGCTGCCTGCAATTCTGTGGATAGGCGACGGCACGAGTACAATAGAAGAAGAATCTTTTCTATAATGCAGAGCCTTCAGACGAAGCTGTTATGAGAAAGAATGTGAGGCATAAAACAACGGCGGAGAGTGGACATGGGGGCAGGGTCCCTATCCCTAAGACCGGGATCGGGACTCGACTCAACATGTTATGGTGCCATCCGGGATGTCACATGCCAGCATTCTCGTTGCCTATGCTCAATCCGTGGGAACCGTTGCGCCCGTAAGTACAGCTAAGCGTGCGAGCAGAACAGCCCATGACACTGAAGGTTCAAAATTCAAAAATAGTGCACTTTTGGTGGCAGCACCCAAAAAAGACGAACCAAAGAGGAGGGAAAAAACACTCATGGAGGGAAAACAACAACAATGGTCAGGCGAAAAGCAACACCACGATGCCTGTTGGATCTCCCGCTGTTTGCCGAGGCAAGGTTTGCTGAGGCGAAACACAGGGTGCCAGTGCCAGTGCTTTCCTCTCCCATAATCTGCTCTGCCATGGAGTCCAACGACAGCAGCCGCCCCGCTGGAGTGATGAGTAATACCGAATACCGACATGACGCATGGCAAGCTAAAGGAGGAATCAGACCCGACGAGGCCATGGCGTACGCTGCTTGGAGAATCAAACGTGGAGATAAGAGAGAGGACCTGCCAGAAAGCAAAGAGCTGATGGCGATTCTGCATGCGGATAAGGAGCTGTGCAACGGTTGCATGCGCACTTACATTCGAGATTCTCTTTCTGGTTTGGTCAAGGCAAATAAGGTGCGCGGTGTTCGCAACGACTTTGTTACCACCTGGGCTCAGATGGAAGCCGAGTACACCGACCCAGATACAGTGACATACCACATCGTGGAAACCGTCCACCGCATGCTGTACTTTCTGCTGCCCGCAACTGAAGCCTCGTCGCGTGCCGCAGCAATCGAGCACGTCCAGAAGGAGCTCGGTTTCAAGATCATTACTGAAGAAGGAGTGACAGGGAAGTGTTTCTTGGACGCCACGTACACACAGCAGCGCACTCGATTGCGCGCTGTCTTCCAGAAAAAAAGTAGAGGAAAGAAAGGGCATCCCTACGGAATCGGTACGTCCTGCGCCAATGGCAATTACGCTGGAGTGGTGAACAAACAGATCCAGGAACTGCCTTCTTCCAAGCAGAGAGTGCCGGGTCTAGTGTACCCCCACTTCATTGACTACAATTTCTGGAGACACCTGATTGGCACGAAACAACAGAAGGAGGCAGCTGAGCAGTGGCGGAAGCACGGAGGCAACCCAGAGAAGGACTTCGGATACAGGAGTATCGAGTTAGCTTTTGACCGCATGCCTATGATGCCGCAAGAGCCAGGTGAGTTAACTGCCAGTGGTCCTGCCACCATTGAAATGTCTCAACAACCCAGCGTTGAAGTCGCCGTTACTGGCGCCCAGCAAGGAACATACACGTCCGCGAGCCGCGTGTCCACAGGGTCGTTTTCGTCCAGGTGCAGGAGCAGCTGTCTTTCCCAATACGACGACGACGAGTCGGACAGCAGCCTCACAAACAGTGGCGGTAGTGCGACAGAGCTGGAAGGGAGGAGACGAAGCGAACTCAGGCTCGGAGCAAAGAAAACAGGCACCGTAAGTTATTTGAAGAGCCAAGCCTCCGAGTCCGTGCTTAAAGCCTCACCGCGCCGCTGTCACTTATCTTCCCCCCCCCAGTACGTGAAGGACAAAGTGGACGCGCTTGTGCCGCTGAAAGTACTCGAGGTCATGGCGAGCGCAGAAGGGATGAAGATGCTGACCTCTGCGACAGGACAGATTGTGGCGACAGCCATCAATGGCGCCATGGAACCCGTCATGGTTAAGATGCGGGAGATGCAGGAAATGATTGCTGCCATGGACAAGGCCGCGAAGGCAGCTGCTGAAGTGCAGGCGCTTGAAGCTTATACGCGAGACGCAGATAAGGACGAGGCGGCATATGCAGAGGAGGTCCGCCGAACCAATCAGGCGAGGAAGTTGCAGGACGATGCCTTGAAGGGCGTGGCCAGTACGAAGAAGAGCACATCCGGAGCACCAATCGGCACTGCGCCATCACAAAGGAAGAAGGCGGCAGCAAAGAGAACAGGGCCTGCGGCAGAGAAGGCAGCTGCACCACCAAAAGAGAAAACGGCGGCTGCAAAGAAAAAGCCAGCAGCAAAGAAGGCCGCAACCACGACGAAGAAGCGAGCAGCAAGCACTAAACCAGCTGCTTCGACCAAAAACCCAAAGGTACTGGAAGTGAATGCCGTTTTCGTTTCATCACCTTTTGTGCACTGTGCTCCTGCTAGCTCACACAACCCTCCCCCATGTCCCGTTTTTAATGGAAAAAGAAGAAGGTGGGCAGGCATCTCTGGAAGCGGTAATACAAATGTGAGTTGTGTGCGCTTCTTATATCTCCCTAACAACCAATTCTCTGCTATTCGTTCCTACTGCAGGTTAAAACAGTTGCAGTCGCTGAGGACAGTGCGCTGCCTAAGAAGGATGTGGAGATCGTTGAGCTCCTTGATGATGATGATGACGATGCTGAGGTCCTTCCGCCCGAACCAACTCCTGACCCAATGGCGCTGACAAGCGTGGAGCAAGTACTGAAAATAGCATATTTTGGGGCGACACCAGGTGGCACAAGCTTTACCTTCGCTAAAAGAGACCAAGGCGAGTACATACCGTCCCTTGCTCGCGCTAACATGTTGTGGAAGAGGGCCAACAAGGTCGCAAGAGATTTCCCAAACAAGGGAAAAGGGAAGACTCGGGAGGACGAGATTTGGGTATGTTACAATGTTGGCGGAGGAACGGATGATCAGGTTACTAGCGTGGCCGGCATGAAAAAAGACAATACAACCAAGTTGATGAAAGATTGGGTCCGTGCAAACGGTAGCGCTGTCCGTAGAACCGGGCATGAACTGGCAATCTTCCAGGCTTTGTGTCGTTGTCTTGAGATAGAGGTGCCAGAGGACGATGATGCAACAGTCGACGACAATGTAGCACCAGTCGACATCGATGTTGCCGCCTCTTCGGATGCTGATGTAGAGGAGGGTGGGGAGGACGATAACGATGCTTCCGATGAGGAATAGTAGAACAGAGTGTAGCTGCTGTCTCGTGTAGCTGAAACCATAGCCCTCACGCGCGCCTATTCCGTTAAAGGGGAGGCTCTCCCACCCCTCTCTTACACCCCATTAACCTCCATTACTAGTACAACAAATCCATACCCCCCACTTTTTGTGCTGCAAATACCTGGCAAATCTTGACCCCCTTATTAGTACCCCCTTTTACTTACATAAACATCCCCCCCCTACAACCCCCCCCCTCGCAAATCAGTCATCCTTCCCTCTGTAATTACTTTGCACTGGGGTCATCTTCTGTTGAGGTCATTCCCAAATCAGATGACTCGGTGGGCTAACCCTAACATTAACTTTCTTGATGCGGTCATTCCAAGTTTAGATGACTCTCTTAGTGAACCCTAGCCTTACCTGTTTTCGGAGGGTTGGGGTTCTTCTTGATCCGGTGGTGTCACTTGAGACGTGGTTGGTGTCATCATCTGGGAGCTGGGTGTGTTCCGGCAAATGAGGTCATCCCCCATGACCCAGTCAGTCAGTCAGTCAGCTGTTTTTGCAGTTAGGTCGGGGGAATACTTACAGACACTTTTAACTGCTTTTGGAAGGTAATTAGAGAAACTACATCCAGTCGTGCCTAAGGCGCCTGGTTTGAATGAGATCGGAGGTATTTGGCCCGGCATGCTTTCCTCGGGGTGTGTGGATAAGCCCGCATATGGCAATATCTACCAAAAAGAGGTGGTAGATCACGCCATATAGGACCCTTTCATGCCACTATCCACGCCAAAATGGCTTTATCCACCCGCAAAACAGTATAATCCACGCAAAAAGCATGGCTGGCTCTGCAAAAGTGAGATTTCACCGAGCCCAATCTACTACTGTGGTTTCCCAGTGTATGACCGTGTACCCACGTCGTGGTGCCACGATGGTTACCAAGCCACTCCGTGGCAATGCATTTCTCTACGTACAATCCTACGAGCCACTGTACAATCCTACGTATCCCTAGTAGGACGGCATGCTCTCAAGATCCAACGAAGCATCAAGTCTGCAACAGAACAACAAGAAGAGAGCCCATCCTTGAGCTCACTTCTCACCGCTTTATACAACTTTACTTGAC
>JAVCKV010320361.1:0-14004 GCA_032274145.1 Herpochondria borealis
AGGGGAGAAACTAGACGCTGTTTTTTGAAGCCCAAAGTGAAATTTTAAATTTTGAAATGACGGTCCACCTTGCGGTTGGCCGCTAAAGTACGGAATATGGCCGTTAATCGGCCCTTGAGATACTATATTACTAAGGTAACGATGCGCAGATCCTCAACTGATCTATGGGGGTGCATGTAACCCGGAACCGCCAGGCCCGGGTTGAAAGAAAGCCTTAGAGGTGGGGATACAGAGATATAGTGCGCCGTGGCGCGGGAAATCGGAGAAATATGTGAGGCGCCGGGGGGTGAGCTCGATGTAGATTCTCCTAGCGCCGAGGCGCGGTCTTGACCCCGCCTCCACAGCTTGCCGGGCATGTGGTCGTTTGGCTTTTGGGAGCTTTCTGACGTGCGTACCATGCGCATTGCGCGAGATAAACGAGACGGACTGTAGAGACAAGCTCGGGAACCGTGACTGTAAAATCCTACACAGTGCCCAAAATGAAAGGGTATATGACATCTGCATCGAAGTGCGATTGGTGCAATCCAAATTGGCGCTGTATGCCTAAAGTCAGCCAGCAAGGAAAGAGTCTTCTTGCACGTAAGTGCCTCCTCGGATCCTGTACGTACCCACTTCGTACTGTAAATGTCCCTGTACAGATTTTTACGGCGCGGATTGGTTTAAATTGCCCAACACACCGTGCGCGTCTTATGCGCGCAAAGCGCATGGCTTATCCCGGCGCCAAACTGTGCATGGCCGCACAATGCGAGGCCTGCGTAGAAATCGATTTGTAATTCAGCCCTGCGGGGTGCGGCTACCTCACAGGTACATGTGCATTAGGATGCTGGTAAGATGGTAGGATCCCAGCGAATTTTCTCAAGTGATACGGACGATCTCCTACCGTCGGAAGATCAAGCGCAAAGCGCGTTTTGCACCACAATCTTAACCTGTAATAAACAGAAACTGCTGCAGACGTTCAAGACGTTCCCTGCCAATCTATTTGTCGTTACTATGTACCACAAATCAACTTGTTCGTCATATGGATGATCTAAAAATGTCTAATAAAATAACGGTGGACCAAAGAGAGTATTACCGAAGAGTGCTGCAGAATTTGGCCTTTCCATGCCAACCCCGGGAGCTCGCCTCTCCCCATCAACAGGGATATCTTGCCTGCCTCCAAGCATGGGCTTCTTATCTCCAAGAGTTAGTACGCTGCTTACTGCTTCGCTGTTGGTGACGTCTTTTACTTTTCTGTGTCCACTCGGCCTAACTTGTATTTAACCATCAGATCCATGGCACTTCACCTGCATGCACCCACCAAAAGCCACTAAATATCCGTCAAATGCAATATTTTTAATAGAGTACCACCATTTTTGGGATTTGGTGGGAGAAATAGTGATTTACACCTGGCTGGTTCAAGTTTTGAAACAGCGCACCATGATTTTAACGAAGCCACTGGCGTTAAAACGCGTGCAGATATGGTGAAGCTCAACGGAATACAAACCACTTGTGTCTGACATTCCAAAGCTGTTGAAAAGAACTTTCGTTTCCTTGCTTAATGCTATAATCCGTCTTGCTTATTAATCATTCCAATGATTAGTTTTGCTGCTTTTGTCATGTTTGCTGTCTGGTTGTTCTTGCGTTGCGTTTTAAATTTTCCTGCCGAAGGACGCTGTCTAACATGAAACAAATGCCGCAAGGTTTTGATAAGGAAAAGAGTCCACAAATACAACCCCATTGTAACAACCAGGACTGAGATAAGTCACTCGTTGAACCAAATGTGGGGTTTCATCAGCTTCAGAGCACCTAACCTTCGCTTAAAGCCTCCACTTGAATTCCTTACATTAATTTCTTTGACGACGCTTACAACGACATAAGAACGCAAAAGAATTATTATGCTGATTCTTTGTACTTGCCTCGCACAATACTTGCTCTTCTTTAAAACACACGGCCGCGCCGAGTCCTTAAGATAGGTTTTTATTGAATTTGTGTGCCACGGATTTTTCGAAAGTAACGCAGGGGAGAAGAGCTCCTGCACTTCTCGTAGGGACGCGCTAAGTCCCCATGGTCGCTATTTTCTTTTTTTGTGTTCATTATGCTTCGGAAATGAGGCGGGATTGGCGCAATACTTTGCATTGCGCGCAGCCTTGCCAAGTCCGCTCGATAAATGTGCGATGTTTCCTCTCCATATCCTTCAAACCCAGGGAGGAAACAGATGCACCCCTGAACAGCGCGCACGGCCAGGACTAAGTTCACGCGATGATCCGTTGTGCCGTTGGTCGTTTTTGTGTGTGTTTTGATACTGCATGATATTCGAAGAGGGGCTCCGGTGAATCGTGTCTGATGTTCAACGTGAGCGACGCAATTTACCCTATTTATATGTTGGAGCTGCAATAATCCGAACTTCTTTTATTTTGCATTCCCTGATTCGCTGCTGTTGCCGCTGCTGTACATGAACCACAGACTGCTGCTGCAGCAGTTTTCCCATTGGTCGTTCTGTTGATACTATCCACCACCGGCGCTGCTGCTGCCTTTCATTGGCCATGCCGTTAGGCAATGCACCTCCGCCGCTGATGCTGCTGTCGCTGCTGCTGCTGAATTTTTGTGTTTTATTTTCCGCCTGTGCATTGAAGAATTTGGTCGCGATCGGAAGGAGGCTAGCTGACCTCTCTCCCGAGTTGGGAGTCGGTCGCCGCCATGGGACTGTAGTTTAATCTCGCGGTCTAGCCGCGGTGATCTCGGCAGCCGCTGGCTGCCGGCTAATGACCAATCAAATCACACATGGGATACTTGTAATATCCCATGTGTCGCCCAATCAGAGCACGCTTGCGCGCCGCTCATTGTGGTTGTACAGTACAACTGTACTGTACACCATAATCATTTAACAGTCGCCACCTTCGAGGACGATTTCAAGTGCCAATACCGGTCAACGAAGTACTGAAAGTCCATGAAATAAACGGAGGAGGCTTGTGAGTGGCCGGTGGACGTTCCAAGTCCCAATCCGATTCCCAACCTCTTCGACAAGGCAGTAGCCGCCTGACACAAGCCGAACAGGTGCCAATGGGCAATTAACATGTCAGAGAAAACCCCATAGTTTCAGTGTAACCCCTGTAAGTGCAAGGTACTCCGAAAGTTAAATTTTATGGCGGCGTTATGCGCACTGTGGGAGAAGAAAGTAACAAAAGGGAAAAGGGAGCACAGCAGCTAAGCGCAGTCTTGGACTTCAGGGCCAAATCACGCAAACCAGAGTATTGCAAGCAGTGTAGTGGGTTTCAACGTGTGAAAAAGTCGGCGCTAAGTTGGGCAGGCAAAGGATGGGAACAAAGTTTGTAGCAAACGCGTGCACTTGTCAAGAGCCAGAAAACGAAAGGGCGAGCAGCTGTTTTAGAGGACAGATCAGCAGGAAAAATGATGACCAGTTTTACTGTGATGGGCAGATTGGACAATATCTGTTTTACTTGAAACGTATTCAAGACTGGTAGAGACGAGCAATATTCGCCACAATGCTTACGGAAGAGAGCGCATAGAGAGAAGCAAAAATGCAAGGTGTGCGTTTGTCGATTGCCTCCTGCATTCGATAGTGCACATTTCCATTGCAAAGGAAACGCATGAAGTGTAAACGGCAGCGGATCGTGCAAGGTTCACACAAAAACGAGAGTGCATGGTTCAGAAAATTCAACTGAGTTACAATCAGATCACTTGCATTCAAGTAATATATTCCTTTCGCTTCGAATGAGTTAGGATATTCAAGGGATTAGTTGCTGTCAGTACTGTGAACGTCTTCGAAGTCAATGGGAAGCTGACCATTGAACAAAAAGGGTTAATGTGTGTTTCGCAGCGGACTATCCAATGTTGTGACAGCATCAGCGAGGTTGACTTTCCCTGGGATCCCGAGAAGTTTATCCAATTGCTTTGTCTCAAAGTAGTAGTGAATCAAATGAACATCCGCTGAAAAGGATTAGTCCAGTGGTGAGCGATTCGTAGAAAGAGAGGCAAAAAAAGTCTTTGTAATCAACTGCGAAAACCAGAGGGATTTTGGCTCGAAGGAGGCGAGTGAGTGCTCGCGCAAGCATTCGGTTTCATCTTTACCTTCGCTGGCGGATGATTTCTCAGGACGATTCTATTGGTGCCCTGTCGATGAGACCAGATGGAATACAGCGCCTTCCTATATCAGGCCCAGCAAGCGACCGGTAATAAACCCAAGTTGGCCTTATGATAATGGTCGAGCAGCATCAGAAAGGATCAACACAAATGAAAAATATTTTCCAGGTATCTTAGGCGGAGCAAAAAAGTCAGCATTACCGAACTCTTTTGCAAGACGCAATCTGTTGAGTTAATTGATTACATCCTTGACTTTTGCGGGTTCGTCATCTATTGCGAGCAACTGGCAGCGAGAGATGAAAACGAAGAAGCAGTCATTCTAAGGAAGCCCAAAGACATAACCACATTATCAAAGCTAAAAAGCTCAACAGACTTCATGAGTGCTGATTTTGATTGACAAATCATCGTCTTGTTCGACCAAAGTCGAAAAAAGCGAAACATGCCAGGAATATGCACGATAGCGCCAATCGTGTAGGTCTTACGAATTTTCTCAATGAACCTATTAAGCTTGGATTCAAATCAACAGATGAGAAATTCGTTTGCCACACTCGTCACAAGCAGCACGAGTTGGCTCTTTTCAAAGTGGCGAAACATCTTTGGGACGTAGACGATGGAAGTGAGACCACATTTAGCTCGGCTCTGTCAGAATGCCATTGCCACTTAGACTTTTTGTTGACTACTCGGTATGCAGCAACGAACAAAAGACAAAAGAATTCCTTAAAGGCACTGTGACGGTCGATGTGCACGGGTTCTTGTCGTAGTCGTATTTGTCTCGTTGGTTCCGTCGCTGGCTGGCTTCGAGGATATCTTCCCCTCCTTGCCCCAGTCAGAGCCTCTTTTCATACTCTCAGAAAATCTCTAAAATGTAGCTTACACTTTAGAATTGTAATCTACAGGTTACAATAAAGTGCATCCTATTTACGCACAGAATTATGAAACTGTAAACTTATCTTTAACTAGCATAGAGTCTAAAAAGTGTCCAACAATACAACTACTGTGCCATTTGACAAGCAAATAAAATCAAACAGTACATTTGCAGTACTTGTTTGTCACAAATTTCCCCTCCTCCTTCTATTGACATCCTCATCAATGGTACTGCTGGAGAATATCATGTCGTCGAATGTACTCCAGCCAAACCTTCGATATTGTTCCATCCCTATCAATGAAATATTTAGTCGGCTGCCAGGTGACATCATGTGACGGATCCGCTTTCATCTGGGTAAGAAATTGGAATCCTCTTCCACGTTTCCGGTGCCCCAGAGCTTTATCCACCAAATATTCTTCACCCTCAATGGCAGTTATAGGAGCAGGTTTAGGCGGTACGGGCAGTTAATTGTCTCGCGATTGTTCCAAAAATGGAACAGCCTGACTGAAATGCAAGACATCGTGGATCTTCATATGTTTAACCACATTCTTCCCAACAAGCTCCTTAACCTCAAAAGGACCGAATCTTTTAGCAGAAAGCTTCTCATGATGCTGTGACTTAGCATAAGTGTCTCTAAAAACGTCCAATTGAGCCATACTTTAGACCCCTTTTGATACCTAGGAGGATTGCTTCGCAGTGACGATTTTGCTGTTTGTATCGAATTTGCGACTCTGTACGTGTATCATCGAGTGAGCCTTTCAATCTATGTTTGAACTCATTCACGGACTGTACAGGAATCTTAGATCCGGGTATGACGTCCAGAGCAGACTTAGGAACCCATCCTAAATCAAACTCAAACGGAGATATACCTAGATCTTCAGTCACAGCATAATTGTAGGGAAAATCAGCAACAGAGAGAAATTCCTCCCAGTCATCCTGATAATTGGAGCAATAGCATCGAAAATAGTTCTCATTCATTCGATTCGTTATTTTAGATGCTCCATCCGTCTGCGGATGAAGACTCGAGGAAGTCTTCAACTGGATACCACTCAACTCCGTAAGTCGCTTCCAGAATGCGGAAGTAAACTTACTGTCTCGATCGGACACTATACTGTCCGGAAGACCATGCAACGTGAAGATATTTTCAAAGAACGCATGTGGCCCATCTACTGCAGTATCAGATGTTTTGCACTTCACTAAATGCACACGTCTAGTCAAACTATCCACCCAAGTGGTTATCGCATGATAACCATCCTTAGACTTGGGTAGGTGGACAATAAAATCCATAGCAAGAGAACCCCATCTCCTCTCTAGCATTTCCAGCGACATGGAATCATTCGGCTTCAGCTGATTGGTATCCTTGTACTGTTGAAAGGTGAAACATCCTGTAACGTACTTTTTCACATCTCGTGATTTGTGCCGCCAATGGAAAATTTCAGTCTAGACGTTGTCTTTACAAACGTAAAGTGACCTTCAACTCTGGAGTCATGAACAACTTGCAAGATCTTAGACACAGACTTCCTAGGCACACTGAGCTTTCCGTTGTACAGGAGTGTCTCGTCCTCCATCCATCGAGCTTCTCTCCAGCTTAACTTCGCCTTCGTAAATAAATGCTTAAGCACTTGACTGTCAGTTCTCATCTCAAATTCAGATCCTTCGAGATAACACCTGAAAAGTTCAAGAGACCTCACAAGCGCAAGAAATCCTCTATCATTAGCCGTATAGTTCATCTCGGCTGTAGATAGCTTCTTGCAGTAGAACAAAATAACTCTATCCTTGCCATTCTCGTTCTATTGTGATACTGTCTGGGAAGCATCCACATGCCCTTGGAAAGGCTTCGTCCAATCCGGAGCTACGAGAATAGGGGCATGTTTATTGCAATTTTCAACCTATCAAACGCTTCGTCGCACTGATCATTCCAGTTGCTCATTCCTGTATCTTTCTTCAAAAGGTTAGTCAAAGGACCAGCGATTTTCGCGAATTCTGGAATGAAGCGTCTGAAGAACTGCAATAGCCAAAGGAAGCTGCGCAAATCCTTCAAGGAAATGTGCTTCGGCCATGTTATCAAAATCTGGACCTTTCTCTCATCAACCCGAGTGCCGTTCTTGCCGATCATCAGACTAAGAAAGTCAATCTCATTTTTCATGAATTCACACTTCTTCGAAGAAACATACAACTCCTGTTCTTTGAGTCGTTGCAACACTTTCTCCAAGTGAGAATAATTACTTTCTTTGTCCTTGCTGAAGATGAGCAGATCATCAACGTACACGACGAGAAAATCGTCAATACAATCATGAAAGATCTGGTTCGTCACAGTCTGGAATGTTGGAGGTGAATTAAAGGCTCCCATCCGCATCAAGAGATACTCAAATTGACCGTACTTCGTATTGAAGACAGTTTTCTCTACATCTTCGGCCTTAACTCGTATCTGATGAAATTATGTCTTCAGATCGAGTCTAGAGAAAACCTTCTTCCCTCTAATCCGGCCAAACATCTCATCCGATCGCGGTATGTTTCTTTTCGTGATTCTATTAAGTGCGCGATAGTCAACTACGCACCTTAACTTCTCTTTCTCATTCTGCAAAAAACAATGCATCTCCATACGGAGACCTACTCCTACGAATCTTCCCACTCTTCAGCAGTGACTCGACATATTGCTTAACTGTTCTCACTTCAGCTGGCGAGAGTTGATACAATTGAAGGTTAGGTGGCTTCGACCCTTCCTCGGTTTCAATACAATGTTCCACCAATCGCTTGGGTGGCAAACCGTCTGGAAGTTAAGATCGAAAAACGGATCCATACTGATCAAGAAGTTTGTTAAGCTTCTTATCATTTGGTGGTTTCTTCACCTTCCGCACCTCATCAAGTTCATTTACCAAAACCTGAAAAATCTCTAGATGAGGTGATTTAGACTTCCTTAACATTCTACGGAAGTTCTTCAAACTTAAGTTCGTTATCGTAGTAGAATTCTCTTTCACTGGCAACTTTTTACGGCCCGATGGATTAAGAATTTCCTCATTTAGTTTGATAATCCGATTGTGATAATCAACTTCAGGATTGTTGGCAACATGCTACGGAATTACCAACAGTAAATCGTACCTAGTTTTCATAACTATCCAGTTCGAAGTGTAGGTATGAGAACCAATCCTTAATGTCCCATTGAGCACAATTTTTGAGGAAGCCTCAGTCCATCCATCCCTTGAGTTCTGAATAACCACTTTCTTCCCTTTCGCACGGAAACGTTGCCAGTTAAGATCTTAAAGCCTCTGCGACATTACGTTTGTGTTACAACCGTCATCTTTCAATACTCTAATTGAAACACCATTCAGTTTACCATCGAGTACAAGGAGTCGATCAAGTGGAATATCAAATCCACTACGGGTATTCGCACTAGATACAAGAACCTCCCCAGATTCGGTCTCAGACTCTTGTAAATTATCATCGTGAACCCCACAGGTTCTTGAGCTAGTCAAAAAATCATATTTGAGTCCTTCTTAGACTATGTAATCTCCGACCTTAACTCTTCTCTCTGAGCTCTCTGCAACCTATCGTTTCGGAGCTCGGCAATGGAAATCGCTTTTGGCCCATCCTGAGTGTCCGCTCTCGGAGGAACACTCAGTTTTCCGACACGGAATCGGTCTCGGCAGCGTCGCTAGCATTTTTCACTATGTGATCACCACCTCTGTGCTTGTAGCTTCTACATCCATTCTTGTGGCAAATGCAGCAAAATCCGTTCTAAAATTCATGGACTGTCTCGGCGCTCCAAGCAATACATTTGCTCTTCGGGCTGGTCGATTTACCTTTCCGAGGCTTCTGGCCTTCGACATTTCTGATATCCATCGTAACAGGACCATTTGAAGAGCTTCCTTCAGTGTTGCTTTGGAAGTACATTCTCGTCGAGAACAATGCACTGTCCATCGTCAAGGCAACTTGCGCAGCACTCTCAACTTCTGCTGGAAGACTCTTTCGAACCTCGAGGTGGACTTCAGGTTTCAAACCAGAAATAAATTTGTCGAGTTTTTTGTCCTCGCTTATCCTGCAAATTTTTATCACGGTATTTTTGAAATCATTCAGATAAGCGAGTACCATAAACTTTTGACGGAGAGCTCTTAGTCTATCTCTAGCCCTATCCACACTATCCTGCGGGATAGACTCTAACCGAACCTTAGCAAGGAATTCATTCCATTCCACCGGAGCTTGTCCAGACTGCACCAGCATGTACCACCACTCATCTGCAGTTCCTTTCATCGACAAAGATGCAAAAGAAACCATCGTATTCTCATCCAAATGAATCTGAGTATTTGTCAATTGCAGCAGGTTAAAATATTTCAACCTGGTACAGCCAGGTGTTCACAGCTACAGTATCTCTGCGGTTACTGAACGGTTCCGGCGTCTGAGGCTTCAGGCTCGCCATTCCCCTCCTAGCACCAGCCAGAGCCTCCCTTTATACTATCAGGAAATCTCAAAAATGTAGCTTACACTTTAGAATTGTAATCTACTGGTTACAATAAAGTGCAACCTACTTACGCAAAGAATTTTGACACTTTAGACTTATCCTTATATATAACTAGCATAGGGTCTACACAGTGTTCAAAAATATCCCTTCTGGGCCATTTGACAAGCAAATAAAATCAAACAGTACATTTACAGTACTTGTTTGTTACAGGCACATTTACGAGGAGGGAGAACATGAACATAGCGAGATGCTTTGCTGGACTGTACAAAACATCCCTTCACATTAATTTTCCTCATTTTCCATTTCAATATAGCACGATAGAGACGAACAGAAAAATTTCTAATGCCGAATGTGAGGCAGAATCGGGTTTGAGTTCGTACTTTTGGCTATCACGGTTTCCATGCTCGGTGTTTACCACTATCCTACGATGCTGCATTATTACCACTCTACATTTGAGAAACTGCATTTTGATTATCACAATCTTGTAGTTCCGTCCCGCAGTTCTGTGTAGCATTAGTCTACGTACGTCTAGCATATTGAAAACGCCGGGAGATCCCTACCGTACTGTCTACCTCGGCAATTAGATACGCTACCTAGCGATCTGTCTCTACGCAATGAGCTACAACCGTCCAGTCCTGGCCTCTTGGCCACATACCCCATTATCTAGATGCTTATTGAGATGCAGCTTTGAGCTCAGAGCATTATTGACATTCAAGTCCAGTTGCATGAAAACCTAGAATACTGGAGCGAAGGGCCATGTTGTGCAAGGGTTTCGGTGGATAATACGTCACTTCATCCAGTCAAGAGAAACCATTTGAAGAAGAAGAGGTTGCAGGTTCATCAGATAAGGTGCTGACGTCGTTCGAGGCAACATGCAAGTTGAATCCACTGAAATAATGAACATAATCGGAAGCTTGAGATAACACATTCTCCTCAGGTTCGGTTGTATCCAAATTCACAAACTCATAAATAGAAAATCGCAGCTACCGATTTCTTAACGTCTTTGCGATAGCAGATTCGTTTCAATGGTGGCAAAGCGAACATATCAGCAACAGAGTGGATTGTTCGACTCTTTTCACCGGCGACAGTCACAATTTGTATGACCGCATGAAACGAAAGTACAGGCTTAGTTGAAGGCCATTTCGCACGTTTCTACCATCCTTACGGTCAAATTAGACCAGATCTCTAGGCTTAATAGTAATGCCAAGAACACTATGCGAGTAGAGAACTCACATTAGTTTCCGTTTTGCAATGAGTTCATCATGTGAAGTCATGATTTCTTCACGGATTTGATACGGCGTACCAGGCTGAACAGGACGAGTATACCCGTTAGCCAGTTCATTAGCGAATTCATCGCCATTTCCGTTGAGACCGTTTGATATTATGAGTGCTTGAATTTCAAGAAGACCCTTATCTTTCTCAACGCAGACTGAGCATAAGCGGAGGAACAATTCCGTGTGCTTTGAGTCAATGTCATTGTTTTTGTGCCTTTGGCGAGGCACTCCGACACATTGAACGTTGATTTAAGGTATATGTACTTGATTTAATCAAAATCGAATGCAGTTTCACTAGCCATTGCATGTGGCAACCAAAAAGGTATATAAATCCAAGTAGAATCCACTTTTTTCATGGCTGAAGCGGGCGTTTTTTCAATCACGATGTATCCGGTTAAATATCGTGCAGCTGAATGCATGACATGGAAGACGGTTATGTGCTCCAATTGAACATTTTCAATGCACAACACATTATTTAAGTCACGTGATACACAGCCCAGTAAAAAAGGCGCATTTCGAGGGGTTGGTTCCGTACGTCACAATTTTGGCAAGTATCAAGAATCTTGCCAATGTACTGAGCGATTTTTTCCAACCAGATAAAATTTCGCTTAAAAAAGAGAAGACTTCTGTTTTCAAAGTTTGAATACCCATAAACGTGCTCATGGACGCAGTCGACGATTTTTTTGGATTCATTGAAAGTCAAGTTGGCAGATGAAGCACACATGCTGGGCACTGTGGCGGTGATGTGCAGAAATAGTACAGTTTACATTGAACTGTTCCACATCGATATAAATGTGTTGGTCACATTTACTGAGCTGAACAGTGTCTTCTGCGCTTTTATCACCGAAATGGATGTAATTTCCATTGCAATGTATGATATCACAGTGTTTGGTGACATTCTTTCCAATCACCTTGCGAGATGAACTTTTGAAGACAAGATGAGAGATGCTGAAAGGATTGCCCTTGTTGGAATTCATCTGAAGGGTAATTGAACCAATTATGGACTTACAAGTAGTGCTGTTTTTGTCATTACCATATTGTTAGAAGGTTGTAGATTTATCCGAGTTAGGAATTGGATCGAGCTTTCCATTCCAACTCCAGTTGATTGGTCCAAATAGTTAAGAAATTTCTAGAAATCCGATTCGACTGCAAGGAGTACCGTCATACAACTTCGTTTCAGGTGCTTAATCTGTATCAAAAGGTTGCCATAAAAATAATGAGCACTCTTTTCAGCACCGTTGTGATAGTCGACTTTTGATATTGTAGGAGATCGGTAGGGGGCCATCGATTCCTTCGCTTTCCCTATCCGTCGGTACGTGTCAGCGACATGGCGGTGATTTTCCTTTCTGTGGTCACTGTATGAACGGGTAGTACAGATAGCAGTAGATATAGTACCACTGCGGTACTTCGTCGAACATTGTGTTGTGAATTGCAACCTTAGTAATTTTTAGTAACCTTTGCACCACTAGTGCCTTTATCACGTGCATTTTTCGTGGCCAATTGTAAAACTTTTTGGCAACTGGAAAGTTAAAGTACAGAGAAGCTAGCAACTATGAAGTACCTGGTAATAACCCTATGCGATTAAAGCCGTTTCTGTTACAATTTTCTAGCTTTGAACCACTTGTAGTGCATGAATCTAAAGGTTGTAAGCAGGGGTCCCCTCCAATTAATTGGTAATGCAATATTGTAATATTTATTGCATATTGCAGGATCTCGGAAAATTGCAATAATTATTGAAATTTGCGGAATTATTGCAATAATTATTGCAATAACTTTAATTAATGCAATTAGTATTGCAAAAATGCAAAATAATGCAATTTTATTGCGATAATTGAAATTATGCAACGTTTGGTTGAACGAAAGTTTTTATTTATCGCCAGTTTTGAAATTATGTTGCTTTCATTGGGGATTTTTAATTTTTTTATGAGCGCCATTTCCATTGGACAATGCACGATACCTTATTTTTATTTATTTTGTCGTCTTTCTTTTGCGTAATTCCTGGGTGGCATATACGTAACTTACGTGGGACGCGGACGACGGCGGTGCGGGACGACGGCGGTGCAAGACGACGGCGGTGGTCAGTTAGCTCTAACACAGAGCATCCGTCGTTTTTTTCCTCTTATAGTGCGCATCTTCCGAACTATCGTGCAAATCCTGCGACCGCATCAATTGGATCGTTACCATACCCGTGTGCCATCCATTCTTCAGGCCGCTCTCCTCCATATTCCCCTCTCAACTCTCTACATCGAAGCGTCATTCCTGATTTTGACGCGTGCTTCAATTGCCGTTGCAAAAGCAAAATGAAAAACACAAAGAAGGAGATCGTGGAGGCTCTGAAGACATTCCAACGCCCGTCTGAGAAGGATATCAAAGGGCGAACATGTGAGTACCTCACCTACAAATGCCCCAAACCCAACTGCCCGACAGGTTTGGTCTCCTTCCAGTCTAACACGGGTTTCCAGAACCCATATGCACACCTGCGTTCATGCTACGGGAGCAGAATGTCCATACTTTAGCAGGAAGCGCTTATCCGCAGCATGTACGAAGAGGCTCTCGAAGCATCCCACGCAGCTGGAGGAACTGTGAGATTGCATTTTAAATCGGAACACGTCTCCGACCGTGAAAAAACCATCAATACCCTCGTTCGTCTGGTGGTGCTCGAGAGTGCGCCCCTTTCCATTTTCGAAAGCTTGGAGTACCGTAATTCACTTCGTTTCAACACAGAACTGAAGGTTGACACAATCAAAGAAACCATCATCAAAAAATGGTTGAGCTTGTTGAGAAGCGCATTCAAAACGAACTCGCGAATCAGAAGTGTGCTCTTCTCTTCGACGGGTGGTCCAAGCGGGTTGTGCACTATGTAGCTTTGATTGCATCATACATCCAGGAAATGCCAGTCACACGCAACGGGGTCATCGAATCCGAGAACGTTCAGCGCTTGACTCTCCTCGCTCTATTCCCAATGGCGAGGTTGGATGACTCACGCGTTGCTGTGACTGTACCTGATAAGGAGTGTACCACATCTTCTGCGTATGAAGGGCACAAGGCATCATCCTTCAATGCGGAAACGCACATCGCATTCATGCGGGAAAACCTGTCCTACTTCGACTGTGGCTTTGATGAGTCGGTCGTTTGCCTCATAAGCGATAACTGCAGCCTTAATCACAAAATTGCCCGTGATTGCAACAAGCCACTTGTGGGTTGCCTGAACCACAAGTTGAACTTGGAGGTGAAATGGCGCGACTTAGTGGCGTCCGCGAGAATTGCAATCTCAACCTCTCATGATAAACATTAAGCACTGATTTCTGTGTTCGCCACTTAGCTTGCCA
>JAVCKV010320472.1:0-13999 GCA_032274145.1 Herpochondria borealis
ACGTAAACTGGGCTGAATGGGTGCGCGGAGTGAGGCAATGTCGATCCTGTGTAGCAGGCACGGGCGTGTAGTTTCCCATCCCATTATGATGGACGCCGTGCAAAGTTGTGCAAGTTCCAACCAAAACAAAGACACATCGAAGTGATGAGCTCTGATATGTGAGATGGAAGTGGCAAGTATTGGCTTTTAATGATTAGAAGTGCTAAGAAGCCGCCCCAGCAGCTGCTGAAGTACGAAAATAGAAGGCGACATACCGGACAGTATCAATGGCCGCAGCACTAGCAACGATCACGACAGGCAGCTACAGCAATGTCAACGTCATCGTCAACAAGTACACCGCACATTCCACATGGTCTCGTCAAAACTGAAACGAAAACGCCTGAAACTCTCTCACCAGTGTACTGTACTGTCACCGTGATATCAACGCTAGTGTAATACTGCCTTTTGGAAGATACAGGAAAAGATCTTTCTATTCAAAAACAAGATCTTCTCCCATCACATCATCACACAACACCCGCAACATGAATAGCCTCGCTCTTTTCTTCTCTTTCTTTCTCTTGATCTGTGTTCCTTGTACAGCGACTTACAAGCCACACATTCTGTTTGTTGTGCTGGATGATTTGGGTTCTCATGATTTGGGGCTCCATGGAACCGGCATTCACACTCCGCACATTGATCTCCTAGCTACCAGAGGCGTTTATTTCAATAAATACTACGTGCTGCCCAGTTGCTCGCCAACTCGAGCTTCCATCATGACGGGACGGTACCCTCTTCATACGGGTATTCACAATTATATTGAAATGCAGGAAACGATTGGGCTACCTGCGGACGAGGAAACGTTGCCGCAACTTTTGCGAAACGGTGGTTACACGGCTCACGCCGTGGGAAAGTGGCATCTGGGGCATTCGAAATACAATCAGACACCAACCTTCCGAGGGTTCGAGTCTTTCTATGGCTTTTACATTGGCTCACAAGACTACTTCACTCACAGCTATTTGGGCTATGATATGAGATGGGATAGGAAGGAGAACTGTGGCAAGGGCTGTACTCAGCTCAAGGACGAGAGAGGCAACTACAGTACGCATGTGTTTACCCGAGAAGCAATCCGAAACATTCAAGAATACTCAGAATCAAAGAACGACAAGCCGCTGTTCCTCTATTTGGCTCACCAAGCTGTTCATGCTCCAGATGAAGTGCCGCCAGAATACCGTAAGCCATACGAGAACAGAAGCCATTGGAGTGAGCTGCGGAAGACATACGCTGGCATGTTGTCGGCTGCAGACGAGAGTATTCATAACGTGACAAGGGCACTGAAAGAATATGGATTATGGGATGATACACTTGTTGTTTTCACGACCGACAATGGAGGACCCACAGAGATTTGCTCCGCTCAGGGATCTAGTAACTATCCGAAACGAGGAGGAAAGTGCACTGCTTGGGAAGGAGGAACCACAGGAGAAGGTTTCATCAGTGGAAAAGCCTTGAAAAAGCTTGGGATCAACGGATTCACCGCGTTGGATTCACTCTTTCATTGTGTTGATTGGCTGCCAACGCTTGCAAGTATTGCCGGAGTGAAACCCAATGGCAAGCCGCTGGATGGTGTTGACCAGCTAGAATCCTTGAAAGACCCCACAGTTGTCGCGCGTGAGGAGCTTTTTGTTGGCTTTGGTATAAACCAGCATCGTTGGTCAGGTCCAGCAGTACGATGGAAGCACTACAAGCTCTTGCAATCAGGAGAACGACCGGGTCCTCATAATATACCAAACGTGACTCCACCATTTGAGCTATACAACTTGGACAAGGACCCTTCCGAAACAACAGACATTTCCCACAAGTATCCATTCTTGGTCAAGTTGCTGCGCAAGAAGTTGCAGCACTATGTGGATGAAATGATTCCAATCCCTAGTTCGGACCCAAACTGTCCTTGGCATCTTACAAATACGACAACGTTCGGTCCGGCGTGGTTCCCATGGTGCGAGGGAGCAAGTCAGGTAGTCGTCTATCAGTAATCCCCAACAGTGAAAACAAATATGGGTGCTAGTGCTACGACTTATCCTTGCTGACATGCTCAACCTTAAAGGCAGGTCCTCACAGCACATGATGAAAATCCTCTGAAACGTTTCAAACGATCGCACAAAGGTAGGACTAACCCTAATTCCTGTAAGACGTCCTCTATGTGAAGGCGTTCGTGGTTCTAATGCAGTCTATTCTAATCAGTGTTTTATCCAAACAACGCCCCGTACTTACGCACGAAGTCCACGGCGTCTCTGCTTTAGCCCAAACTCTTTGAGTACTTCGTGAAAGTTGTCTCGGCGATCAGCCTCACCATCGACCGGTCCACTGGCACAAGGTGGATTGTGACAGCCACGGTTCACAATCCCAGAAACGGCATTAATGAAACTATCATCGGTCATGCCACCGTCGACAAACTGGTGTAGCTCAACCATGTAATTCCAACCGTCACTGTCATATGTCTGGACACTTTCCATCCAATAGAACATGCCCGCAATCCACTTCAACTCCGTGAACTCTTCACTTGCGCAGATTGCACCAGGATCTTGACAAAAGTCAACGGTTGGGTACGGACTCTCGCGTCCCTCATCAGAAGCGCGTTTCCCAAGAAAGTAGTTCAACTTGCCAAAGTTACACACGCCGGTCGTCTGAATGACACCACGGCCCCACCAGCAGCACCCTTCGACATCATCGCGGCCATTTTGGTTTGAAATAGCAACTTCATTGTTTTCAGCACCGGCGACTTGTCCCTCGTAAGCTTCACAGTATGAAGGAGGATTATCCCATGGCTTGTTGCATTCCGCAGTGTGATCCCAGAAGCCAGTGACGGGATACTCTTCCTTTGGGCCACACTTGAGCGGTCCAGGTGCTCCATACCACTTGGCGTTGGTAGTGGCAGTGATGGACATGGATGGATCCACAGGACATTCCATGTAGGCCTCTTCTTCACTACAATGATAATCCTCATAACTCTGTCCGAGCTGTCCGCATGCGTTACTTAGCGGATATCTCCCATTGACCAAGTCCCAGGAGTTTTCATCACAAGCATCGTACTTGATGGTCTCCTTCATACTTTGGGCTAGGAAGGAAGCAATATTGACGAGACCGTATTCGTGACCATTGGCCGAGTCATCGCCCATGTAGAACAGCTTTCCATTGACCCCTTGCTGATACATGACCCGGAGACCCTGAAGAAACCCCGTGTAGCGGTAAACTGACGAAGGTTCCCACTGTCCACTGGGAGTTTCATACAGGAAGAGACTGTTGTCGATACCATCCTTGCTGTCTTCCAGAACAGCCTCCACGACTGCTCCCACTCCACCAAAGCTAGTAGGAGGAGCTTTTGCAATTGGAGCTGGAGTAACAGGTACAGTTGGTACAGCTGGAGAAGGCGCCGTTGTTGGTTGAGATGCGGGAGGATTTGTTGAGACTGGTGACTCGGTTGGAGAGGGGACTGGAGCCTCGGTTGGGTCAGAAGTTGGTGTTGGCGTGCTCATAGGTGCGTCGGTCGGTGCACCGTTGCAAAACTCGTGAAAAATTGCTTCTGGCCTGGTACATGAGTTGTCTGGACTGGAAATGCAAGTATCACCAGCACAATGTGCAGGAAGGGAGGAAAACACCAGCCCCAGCCACTGCAACATTCGCACGGGTTCTCACAAATCCCATTCCCAACGACACCGTTGCCACACGGAGTTCCGCCTGGTGGGGCTGGATTTGACGCGTCAGTTGGGCTTGAGGTTGGTGCAGATGTTGGACTTGGCGTAGACTTTGCAATTGGTGCTGGAGTTGCGGGGACAGGAGTAGTACTAGGTTCAACGGGAGCAGGTGTCGGTTCAACGGGTGCAGATGTCGGAGCAGGTGTTGGAGAAGGTGTTACAGGGATTATAGGTTCAGTAGGGGGAGGCGTGTTGTTGCCAGGATTGTTAGGGCAGTTTGGTCCACTGACACAAGTGGCGGGGTCAAAGTGTGTGGTTGTAGTACCGCCCCATTTGCTGCAACATTGATCAGAATTCTTACAAACACCTGCTAAATCTACTAAGAATTTCTCCTTTTGTCAGCACTTCTTGGCCTTTGTATAATGTCTCTTTGCCTACACTACTAACCATAGAACTGCTATCAAGTTGAAGAGTGCGCCGCTTTCAACTCCACTTATTGCTGTCAAGGTATGAAGATGCACAGGCCCGTTGCAGCTGGGATGCGGAAAAATCCAAGCGGTGAAAGGAAACCCCAAAGGTCGCCTTTGGTTACTACGGTGCCATGCGAAGTGGCCGCGGGACGAGTCATCACAGTGAAATTTTAACAACTTCGAAACTAGAGCACTGATTCGAGCAAAATTTACAAGGAACGACGAGCTTCAAGATTGTCTGCCTGGTTATGAAGAAGCGCTTTGAAGCCTAAACGAGATACTCTTACTACGTTTTGGTCAGTTTTTAGAAACTAAATTTAGGATACTATACTATAATATCTTAGAGAGGGGCGCCTTTGGCAATTGCTTCACCGAGTTCTTCATTTGTCATTGCCTTCCCATCTAAAGCCCACGCTCCATCCACAGTATGAACCACATTAAAGTAGACATTATCCACCGGTTGCTTACCATTGGTAAGCTCCTGAATGATTGCTGACGCGTCGTTACCGTAGCCTTTCTGAATATCTTGCGTCGCAAACGCAAAGCTTGGCACTTTCCATTCAATCCAGACGCCGTGAAACGGCTTTCCACCCGAAAAGCTGAGCCCTTCTTCAACAAAGACCACGTTGGCAGTAATGTTGGGGGTCATGACAGTGTTTCCTGTGAGCCCATGGCGTTCCAACATGGCATTCGACAACTTTTCAACAGCCGTAGTTGCTTGTTCCGTGGCCAGAACGCCCTTGGTGATGGTCAATGTGAGTGGCATTGTAGTGTTGTTTGGAAACTTGTTGTATTTGTATTCGTCTTGTTTTTGTGAGTCAAACCCTGTCGGAGGTCGTTGCTAGCCTGCTTCTTGGTTTTATGGTTCGAAGAAGGTTTTCGAACCGAAATAACCATCTTTTAGTCGTGAGTCTACAGTTCTCAACACAGAAACTGCTCGGGCTGCCCGTACAATGTTCATATTAGCCCCTTCTTCGACGACGAATGAACTCTCCTGGCTCTCTAATCATGAATTTCGTGTTGTTCTATAAACGTTTAACCTTCTTCGACGACGAATGAACTCTCCTAGCTCTCTAATCATGGATATCGTGTTGTTCTCTAAACGTTAAACCTTTCTTCGACGACGAATGAACTCCTGAAGAGCGCATCCAAGATTCTCGTTTGTGTGTCTCCATCTTCGCACAATTTCCAATTCAACACAAACCTCCAACAACTATTTATAACTACAGAGCGACACAACAATGACATACACCTATCAAGGAACAGAGCGCTCGATCGCGCGAGCGCAAGGTCTTGTCAGTGCCATCTTGACCATGTCTGTACTGGTCTCAATTGGCGTAGGACACAAGACTACGACGGCAGCTCTGGCTGTACTGCTCAGCATCGCCCACGTGACTCACTTTTGGTACTTTGCCATCCGCACAAACCTCGGCTCTCCCCGTCAACTGTACTTGATTCTCACGGGGCAACATCGACCAATGTTTTGGCCAGCACCTCTACTAATTGCGTACTCTGCAGCATCCGTGGCGTACCCCGCCTTGTTTTGGTTCACTTACAAGGCTGTCATTGGTGATGACTTTGAGAGCCTTGAGAAGCTCACCCTGATTACCTTTTGGAGCATCTTCATCTACTTCTACACGGATCGCTTGGTGAGTGATGTGTTCATTATCAAATTCCAACCTCAACGAGTTCTCTATTCAGCTAGCCTCCTAGCCGCCTTGACCGCAAGCATGTACTATTCAGGGCTCATCCAGAGCATGATGGAAGAAGGCGTGTCTGAATTGTAGACCATCGCGTGGCGGAGAACGTGCTCAAATCAGTTAGAACACTATTCATGTTGGGCATGTAATTTAGAGCATTATTATTCAAACATCTATTGCAGCATGTATGTGTGTATGTAGACACCTAGTGCACATCAAACAAGGTTGGCTTGGATCGTATCGATGCATACAGCGACGCTGCTGTGTCCACAGAGTGCAACTTGCTCCACAGCAACGGATACAGTCGTTCATCTAAATCCAGTCCTTCGACAACGACCGGGTGAATGGCAACCAGAGCACCAACACCTTCATTCCAGGTACGACCCACCTCGACGGCAACCTGCAATGGATACTTGCCCTTGTGGTTGATAATCTTGGCCGCCTCGGGACACGCGGCAATGACATCACCACAATGTCTCGTGGGAATAGCTTTGTGAAGAGGCACTTGACCTTCTTCATCTTGTTCCATCAGCTGTTCTGGGTGCCACAACATTGCCAGCTCCAAGAGTGAAGGCGGACAGTTTGAAATCCCAGCACATGCATGCACAATCTGGATTGTTTCATCCTCGTCCACTCGCAGTGCTCGTCCCTTGTACTGGGTCTGAATCAAAACAGCAGCCTTGTCAAAGAAATCCCATTCTTCCACTTCCTGTCGTACCGACGCTTCGAATCGCTCCAAATCCCCTTCCACGTCATTTGATCCACTCCGTCTCAACACTGCTTGACGTTCTCGAATGTGTCGCAGATTCGCCAAACGAGCATGATAGCGACCCATGTGTTTGCGAGCATTCAATAGTTCCAGAGGCGTCTGTCGAAAGGTTCCATCTCGTTGCACTACAGAATGTTCATTGGCCAAGGCTCGAATGCCATCAGCAGAACAACCGATATCACAGGCTGTATGCAGGGCTCCTGCGGCGCCTTCTGGATGAGCTTGTACCAGAGCGCGAATCACGTCACCTCCAGCTCGATAGGAAACGGCGACTGTTCGCATACAGGTGTGATATGTATGTGTGAGCGACAGGTGCATTGTCTCTTATCGCAACGACGAAATGTATACGTACTTTGTATAGGAAGCTGTCCTTTTCTGTTTCGCTTCGTCGCCAGTCCGGGACACGCGTCAATCAAGGCTTGTATAGCTCCAATGGGGGGTCGTCCAAAAGCAGCCCAGTGCAACCCCGTGTCACCATTGACATCCTGCGCGTTTGCCTCGTGGGGATGACTCTGACATGCACGATCTCAGCATTTTTCAGATGCTTTTGTGGATTTTCCTGGCTAAAACTGTTGAAGTTGAAGTTTTGTGAGGGCTGATGACCTACATCTAGTGAAGATATGGTAAGGATAGCTGCTGCGCCTGGTTGGTTCACACACAGGAAAATGAAGACAACAACAAGAAGCAATTGCACAAGATCAAAAGAATCGTGTCAGCCTCGCGACCCTTTTTAAAGTAACCTACCGACACTGAATAATAGTATCATCCGATTGTCATGAGACCATAGTTCACGAGCCATCGTGTTAAAAATCTAAACACGATAGCCAATACACATTCAAATGTGAAGGGGACAATACATCCGCTGGTTGACTACGATCCAGAGAATACATCATCTCAATTACTGACAGGTAGAGCTCAAGTCGTGGATGCGATGTCAGATACTTCATTCTCAACGTCAGCATATGTCTCACCACGATCTTGCGATAGCATGCGTTCCATTCGATTCGCATGGTTGTTTAAACGATGACTTTTCGTGGTTGGAAACAATCGAAAGTTGAACCACCCATTGTCAGTCCAATCATTGTCGGTGCTGTTGGAATCGACAAATCGTGCCGCTCCACGCGTCAACCATAGTTTCGATCCCACATGCTTCCCAAAGGGAGGCAACAACGGTATAAGATCATCTTCATCTTCAACGCGCAATGTATCCTTGGGCAGTAGCGGTGTCAAGGCGGCTGCCGCATTGGCATTACAAAACGACGGCGATGCAATGGCGCGCACCTTTACGATATTGTTGTACCCTCTTTTGCGCAACTTGAGGGCCAACAAGAGAGCGACAGCACCTCCTAACGAATGGCCATTGATTTCAATCGTGGCCCGGTTGTTGTTGCGTTGAAGGAGTGGAAGGATATCTTCAAGAATGCGATTGGCTTGACTGCGGAACCCGCAATGGACGCGACACTCTAGATCATCATCGTAGACCCACCAGGCTTGCAAGCACGTCAGAACATCAACAGCTATCGTTGTCCCGCGACAGAAAATTTGTTGGCGCAATTGTCCGTCACTTTCGAGTTCATAATATATGTAGTAGCATTCACGACGCGCCAATGTCAAGGCATCCGACACATCAACGTTTACCGCATCCTGGGTAGCTTCCTCCTCAACGGTTTCATCTTCAGGAGCCAGATCGCAAAGTCGAAAGAGTGGCTTGGTCAATTCTCGCAATACAGCCCCGCCACGGAAACCATGATCGTGATGCCACTTTCGTATCACACTCAACTCCTCCTTGACCGATTTGGATGTGCCCATGAGTGCAGTCCGAATCATGGTTTGTCGGATGTCCCGCAGTTGTTCCTTGCTCAACGTACGGTTGGCCATGGGAAGCTGTTCCAAGCGAGCTTGGCGCTCACGCCTTGTCGCAACAGAAACAACAACTACTACAGCAGTGCTGGCAGCAACCAGGACGGCGCGACGGTGTTGTTGTTGCCGCGTTCGAAGTATGGAACGAAACATGATCCAGTTCTTGTTGTCGTTGTTGTTGCTGCTACCGCTGCTGCTACCGCTGCTGCTACCGCAACCGCTGCTGCTACCTCTGCTCAATGCAATTAGTGTGTTGCGTCGAGTGTCTCTGGTGTAGTATGGATAGATATTCTCCCCCGCGGATGAAATAATTACTGCTGCAGCGAAGCTATAAAATTTGAAACTGTGTGATTCGCCAAGCACAGAACAAGGTTTTCCAGTGAACTTGGCCCTCAAAGTGCGTGTCAGTGGGTTATTAACACACCTACCTGCCACCAGCAAACCAAATTAATCGTTGTAGACATCAGCAAACAGAGAGGACCATGAGTGATGAGAGGGTTCTGCATCTTCCTCCTGAAGTTGATCTTGATGGTGACGATCTTGGCCTCAGCGACAAAATCACGGAATTGAAGTGAACAACAGTATTGCAGCCCCATCAGGTTGCACTCCCACACTCATGGTACTTTTGAAAGGTGCAAGGACGTCATTGCCAGCTTCGCTGATCTCTTGAAAACAAACCACGCTATTAATAGTTTAAACTGTCTTTCCAGCGGTGGCCTGAGGTGTACTTTCGAGGCTTCTCTAGAGCACACCTACTCGAGGCACTTGCAAATGGCGAAGCAGGAGAGAACCTTGAGTCTCTCGACACCTGCTCCCGGATCCCACTGCGGAATACTGAGGTAGGCTTTTTGGAGCTGTACACGAGAAGAAAACGAAACGTGAAACGATTGGCAGTGACCTTGCGCGGAGAAGACGCGGCTGATTTCTGCGCTCACCAATGTCACGGAGCTTTACCTGAGAATTGTTGGTAGCCATACTGATTGGATGCAAGAGTTGGGCGTGAAGCTCAAGCAATGCAACTCAATTTGCTCTCTCAAGATCTTTTTCTTTTTCGGTGCTCACCAAGCTGTTGACCTGGAGGGTTTGTTCTTCAAAGATGGAATTGCCGATATGTCAAGTCTAACACATCTTTCGATAGAGGTGGAGTTTACGATCTCACCATCGACGGTTGCTGATATTGCATCCCTCGTAAACGAGAAAGCGACTCTGGAGCATTTTGCCATAACCATTCCAGGTGAATGCCCGAACGGGATCAATTGGTTGGGTTTGGGCATGGCACTCCGCTCCGTCAAGAGTTTGATGCTTAGCATTCCGTCCGAATCTTCTTTGCTTGTGCTACTACCTACCACATTTACAGTTCTGCGAATCATCCTTGGAACTCCGTTTCTACACTGATTCTCTCTTCCAAGACTCTGGATCTATCATCTCGCGCCTCCCAACGTAAGGAGCATACTTGTAGATGGATCAAGGCCAGATCGTGAAATGGATTCAATTTGTAACAAGGAGTGGTTTTTAGAAATGGTCAAATCGAGCAGCTCAATAACAAACGCCATGCTGCAACCAAAGAAACTCGGTGAGCACTTTCGGCGGGACACACGCTACCTGGACCAAATGGAATCCTTTTGCATCCTGAACAGGGTGTTTGGTGTAAACTTGCTCGGCTTTGAACCAACTGACTTGTGGACTCGCGTACTCTCAAAGGTGTGTGATAATTCAGCAATGGCAAGCCTAATGTTTCGTTTGCTACACGAGAAACAGGAATTGATTGTTGGCCGTCTACAATCTTTTTCCAGCCTCAGTTGTGCCAAGCGCCAGAAGTTGTAGCCTCTTGGCAGATACATGTTTGAGAAAGGCACCACACCCCCTTCACAACACTGGCTCTAGTTACGCATACCGATAGAAGCTCGCTAGAAAGGTAGTCTAGCCCCGAATACGAGGCAGTAGCAAGTGTAGAGTTACTACTGGTGAGGACATACAGTAGCCAGTACTTCAAGGATCCTTTTTCTCTCTAATTTACCGTTCTTTGAAAGACCTCGAGTCTCCCAGTCATTGTGCGCCCAAAGACACATTCCAACAACCGAGAGATTTGACCATGACGGAACCAGACGAACTGTACACTCTGCGAGCTCAATACTGGTTGGGTCATTACCAACTTGCATTGGATGAAGCCAAGGGTATTGCTCGTAAGCCAATGAGTCCGGCATTGAAGGACGAACGAGAAGAATTCATCCAACGTAGTCAATTGGCTTTGCAACAACCGATTGCTGGTGGAGATACCGTAGGTGAGTACTGAAATTTGCGTAGCAGTGCGCTACTGTACTGGAGAATATGAGACCAATGGATCGCTTACACATCAACTCTCGACTGGTCCTCCTGTTAGCCCTCCAAGCTCTTGTACTCAAGTCGAAATATGAACAGGCCTTGGGGGAAGATGCCAAGGCTGCTGTAGTGGAAGAGATGAAGGCTCTGGCGGCTGGTGATACGTCTCCGTCTGTGCAGCTTTATGCCTCGCAGCTGTATTTGTCGCATGGTCTTACCAAGGAGGCTCTTGCTTGCGTTCATTTCGGCAACACCATGGAACACATCAGTATGGCGCTGCAGATCTACTTGAAACTCGATCGCGTTGATTTGGCGCAAAAGCAGTTGAACAGCTTGCGTCGAAAGGATGAAGATTCCGTTTTGACATCCTTGGGCGCGGTTCATGTCGCACTTGCTGGTGGCTCTAGTACTGCATCTGATGCTGGGCATTACCTCAATTCATTGTCGGAACAATACGGGCCCTCTCCACTCCTGCTCAATCTCAGTGCCTGTGCCAATTGTATGGTGGGCGACTACGATGAAGCGGAAACCAAATTGTTGGACTGCAAGCGAGAATTCGCTATCCCTAATGCCGAGACTTTGATCAATCTTGTTGTGTGCAGCCAGTATTTGGATAAACCCTACGATTCGTACATTCAGGAGCTCAAGGAGAGCTTCCAAGGACATCCGTTTTTGGCTGGTATGGAACGTGTGGAGGGTGCGTTTGCACGTGAATCTACAAAATACAAGGTTGCGGCATAAGAAGGCAAAAAGAGAACCATATCATTATTTCCTAAGTAGTAGAAGGGAGAGTCGTAAAAGGGAGACTTATAGAATTTCCTTGTATGAATTGCATGCTATTAGCTAGCGTCTCACTTACGACTAGCGCTGGGGCATGACTGATTCTCTTTTCTACGCATCAACGCGCCCACTCAACAGAAGGTACAGCGCATTAGGTTGCCTGCGAGGACCTCTTTTTGTGCACCTCATGCTAAGGATATCAAAAAAGCGGGACGACGGCGACAACGATGAACAGAAGGACCAACCAACTCAGGCTGGTCCCTCGATTGCTGTTGAAGGAGTGGGGTCACCGTCAACGAAAGGCGTCAATCTTGTTGAATGGGCAGACGTTGGTTACTCACGTTCGAGCCCAGTTCTCGCAGTCAAGCCATCACACCACCCAAACTCGGTGCATAATACGCAAGCCTAAACCTTCAAGTAGCGCATAGAGGTGTCATCCAATGTGAGTGTAGGTATGGAGAAACCATTGCTCCTCCCCGGAACGTACTTCTTCCTCTTTCTAATTCGTCACCCTGAATCTTAAATGCATGGCTCAAAGTAAGGCCTTGTTCTGGTTGCGCCTCATTATCTTTGCCGCGGGCTTTATAAGACATGCTTCCCCTTCAACTCCAACACCTCCAAGTAGTACATGGAGTCGACATTCAGTGTGAGAGTGTGGAGAAACTTTTGCTCCATGCTATCTGCCAAATCAGGATCGATTCGTCGATTGACACATGCCACGTTGGCCCAAAACGAACCTTCGTAATGGCTTTGCCAACACCCAGCAATCCTCCACAACATGTCGTTGCCTGCCCAATAGCAGGTAAAGTCCAGCTCTGTATCCAACATGGTAATAGCCTGGAGCAAAGGTTGTTCAGACCTTTGCGCACCCCACTTTCCACGCCAGCTATACTCGAACTCGAGATACGCTGTTCTCTTCAGAGTCTTCCTACCACCCTTGAGAACTTCAAAGTCCCATCCCTCTACATCAATCAGCAGATAGTCAATTGTCTTGCGATCCAAGTTACGCAACTCGCTCAGTGCATCGAGTCGCAGAGTGGGTACTCGTTGACATTGTGATGCGTCCTTTTCACAGTCAAGGTCATTTAAACCTGTCTTTTCGTCTCCAGCAGTACCCCCACTTGGAAACATTGCATGCCCAGGGTCTTCGTTGTTGACGGCAAACTGAAGCACTTCCAGACCCTTCTCAGCATAGCCAGTCTCTTGAGCAGCTTGCTGCAGGACTCGATAGGTGGATGGGAGCGGTTCGACGCACAAGACACGCGAGCTCTTTCTTCTTCTCGAATGACTCAAGATCGGATATTGATCATCTTCACTTTCTTGACCACAAATCCCTGGTTGCAAATTGGGCAATGAGTGATTCCATCGAGATCGTCCAACGCTGGCATCATTGGATCCCATGCGAAGCAAATTGACAGCATCAAATCCCTTGTTGCAACCAATGTTGATTGCGACAAAGTCATCAGTAGCAGTGTCATTTTGGTGTAGTCGTTTGTGATACTCCTTTGTGATCCATGTCGATTTGGGACATCCCGTGGCTTGGGATATCGAACACTTGTTGGCGTAGTGCGAATGATTCTTGGTGCATTGACGAGGCGTTAACGGATTGTTCTTGTTATGATTGTTGGGTAAGAACTCGTAGATTCGTTGCAGTTGTGCCTCCGTACAGGACGGTACCGATGGAGGCACTGATAGAGCGACAGTGGCGTTGCTGTACTGCAATGTTCCAGTCGTCAGCACTACCAATCGTTTCGCAAGCCGCATATCCAGAGCGAAGAACAATGCCAACAGGATGAGGAATCGTTTCCCCAGCAGTGAGCTCTTCATGAGTCCCCTTGTGATCATGGATAAGAGAAGGTTTGAAAATGTAAGCAAGGTTTTCAAGATGGCTCCATCCTCTTCAACTCTTTTTTGATGCCATGTTGAATGCTGTGCTGTCTGAAAAGACATAGATTTAACCGCCAAAATGTAAATCTACACGTTGGTCCTTGTACAGCAATAACGCCAGTATCACTTGTGTCACGAGCAACGGCAGTTTCGACGCACCATGGGACCACTCCTTCCTAACCATGACGCTGCAGTTGAACGTAGTGCGCCATGACAGCCATCGTTGTGTTCCTGGATAACGTCATCCTCACCTCCCTCTCGTCCGTGAAGACCTGTTATGGTGCAGCAGCGCAAAAGTATAAACAGAGGCAAACATGACGCGGAGAAACACAGGACCGACAAAAAAAAGCGAAAGTTTTTTGTCGAACGTTCCCAACAAAAACCACTGACTTATTTCGCAACCATTTTGCTCCCATAACAACCGGCCTCAGTCAGTGGTGGTGCATTGTGTAATACTCCAATCCCCTCCTTGTTGCAGGTCATTTTACAACGTCCACTTCTGGCGTGAGTTTCACCAACATTGTGGAGAATGGTAGTTCTGGAATC
>JAVCKV010320579.1:0-13997 GCA_032274145.1 Herpochondria borealis
TCAACGATAGGGTGTCTGTGTGAAGGTATGTATAAGGGAGTCCAATTGCCTCGAGTTGTCGAAGAAAGCACAACGCGACAACTTGAAACTAGCATTTCCAAGCTCGATTCTGTCCCGCGCGTCAATTGCCGGAGATGTTGAAGCCGTATCGCCCAAGCTGATATCACGGCGTGCGAATTGTCCATTCCAGCTTCAAAGCGACCTTTGCACAAAACGACGCTCACTTCAAGACTGCTCACGTGAAACTCTATTCCTGTCCCTCGATTTCGTCTTGCTCTTCTGAATTGTACAGCTCCCAGGATATTCTTTCTTTCAAGATTGGATTCGTGTAATTGTACCGTATGTAGGGGTCCTTCATTCGCTTGATTCTCTCGGGGCTCTTGAGGCTGTACAATCTAGCCGTTGTTGCATTTCCCAAGTAAACCGCCCACTTGCCAAAGGAGGACGCCACGTAGGCAATCAAGCACTTTTTAGCCTTGAGCAGGAAACAAAAGGATTGCTCTCCATTCTTGGTCACGACACGTCGCGCACGCATTCCATTGTCGAGCAGTACTTGCACATATTGGTCCGTCTGATCCGAAAAGCGTCCAATGACTGCAATGCCACCACCACCCGAATGGTTGGCAAGCAGTTCGTGCACCGTCTTGTCGAGGCTCAACTCCTCATAGCCCAGCGCCTTGCCGGCTTTGGGCATTTCCTTGAGGAAACCTCGAATGTGCAACACAGTTTCGTCCGCTTTTGGTTGTTCCGAACAACAGTTTGGGTTTCCATAGTCGTATCGAAACAACACTCTGAGTCTTTCGTAATATCGATCGTTAATATAGCCCATGTTGGAGAAAACGTCAGCGTACAAGAAGGGTAGTGTTATCGTAGCATCTGCTGGTGCTCGTGATCCTTCCGATAAGAGTCTCACAAGAGCCTGGAGACGTTTGTGGATACAGTCTTCGTCCACACAATATCGAGTATGAAAGTCATGCTCTTTGCCAAGCCAATCATGTTGCTCTTGGAGTCTCCCCTTAAACTCATCTGAGTTGCCAGCCTCAAAGTCCTTTGACGAAAACTTGGGAAAGCATGTTCGTATAGCCTTCTGTGTGTTCCTCCACTTGTTACGGTTCTCCTGATGTCGCAAGATGACAGTTGATGTAACGTTGTAGTCCTCCTCGAGTATCCATTTGAGTCCATATCCGTAGGCCATTCTGCCAAGATGATTTCCAGTTTCTCCCTTTAGCTGAATGACAATGGTAAGAGGAGTATCACGATTGCCCAAGGGACCATTATTCAATCTTCGCGTGTTTCTGGACGAGCTGTCCCTCCTGGTAACCAAGAGGGAAACGTATGTCACGAATACGGCGAGACTCAAGCTCCATGTCATGTTCTCTGAGCTTGAGAGTGAAACCCCTTTATCGAACCATTGCGGATCACTGCGATTGTTCACAAATGCGTTCTTCTTAGTCTGGTGTAGGGTACAGTGGATGAGGTGACAAGCAGCGGGGATATAACAGCAAAAATAAGCGAACAGCCTCATCGTGGATTGTGCGATGACTGCCCAGTAGTGGCAGATACAGTACCGGTAGCATCAATGTTCGAAGAAGTAGACCTCGTAGCTCGAAACCGTTGCGCCAGATGAGAGTCGCAGATGGTTCAAAAACCTTGTCTTCTCATCCATCATTTGAACATTACATGTAACATAGCGTAGTCTACTACCTCCTCTCGGTCTTATCTCCGCCATTCACATCCATTTTAGAGACTTTTGACTCCCATATTGCAAAATCCGAACAACCAGAATGGACGAGAAACCGTTCTCGACCACAGAAGGAGAGGATGAGGAGCCCGCACCAGCTCCAGCTCCTGAGTTCCTTGGCGATCACAGTATAACGGGACCGCCATCCTCATTGGACGTGGATGTGGATCACAACCGAGCTCGCATGACTTCGTTGGACGAAGATTCGTCATCACCATCCATGTTGCCACCGCTAGCACCGGAACGAACACTCAAGGAGAAGCTGGTCGAGCGGGAACGTCAAAAACGCATTGAAACAGAGAGAGCCCGACTCAAGCGTCAGTTTGCTCTATCCAACGGTGGTGTACTGGAGAGCATTGAAGATAATAAAGAAGACGGATCGGTGGTAGGTACTGTTGGAGAAGGCAGCTCGGTGGCTGCTGCCGCTGTTGGGGATGATCAGGATGAGAGCAAAGCGGATAACAAGTTGGGTTATGCAATGGAACGTTTTCTTTCGGAACAAGGCGCTGTCGTGAAGGATGCGAAGAAGCCACCTGCAGCTTTGAAGGATGATGGTGGTGGCGTTGTCATGGAACGTTTCTTGTCCGAACCTGTTGTAGTTGCTCCAGTGGTAGATGTCGACGACGAGGATTCTGCCTCTGATGAGGATGATCCACAGCCGGACCCTCCCGCTGCAGCTTCCTCAGTCACCTTTGGTGATACGGATGTGGTTCATCCGCTGCCCGACACGCTACCCAACAACGCACAGCCCAAGATGGATTCAGAAGTTTCGAGAGGTCACATGTCGTTTTCTTCTGTGGAAAATGCTGTTATTACAACGATGAATAGCATGGACGTGGATGATGCTATGAGTAACTCTCACAGAGAAGAGGATTTAGAGCCGTTTTCTGGCTTGGGTGATCTCAGCAGCAGTCGTGATCACGAAGATAGTCCTTCACAAGCACGAGCCGGATCTTCTATTTCGTCTCTCGCTTCGGCAGACCAGGGACCACGAGTCTTGCGGTTGACAGAACGTGAAATCCAAGAAATGGCTGCCATTGAAGAAGCGTCGATTGGTAATGCTCCACCGTCGGAGCGCGAAGACATTCTATCCGAAGTCGGTGACTTGGTTTCCATCGAGGCACCCGCGCACTTGATGGATCCTGCAGCTTTCAGTGTTCAGACTCACACGACGGCATCAGTCTCGAATACGAGTGCGCGACTCAGCGGAGGCCAGTCCCATGATGAAGGTGCTCACGAACAACACAGTATTGATGGTATCGAAACTGCATCTGTCTCGTCGCACCTTGCCTTGTCGCCGGGTGGTAGTGATGGAAGTGTCAGTGTGACGGTAAACCCTCCAAGTGTCGTCGCCAACGAGGAACCTTCATCGTCGATGCAAGATGTCATGTCCCCACCTGTTCCACCCACTGTGGAAGCCGTAATTCCTGCCAGTCACGCCCCTGACATGCCGTCTTTTGATGACGATACTCCTCTGCTGAATGCTGAAGAATCTGCAATTGCTAATGCAGGAGTGATCAATCGCCGCATTCGACCAGGTATGACCTTGACGCCACCGAGTGGAAGGCCAAAGAGGGACACCACCCCGGAGACAAATGAAATGAAACGAGTTCTGAGTATGCCCGAAAAGATGCACGTCACTGTGGATGGCTTTGATTATGACAAGTATGATTTTATGCCAACGACACCTCGCTCGAACGGAGACTCGATGCGTGAATTGCCTGGAGACGAACTTTGGGGTGCGTCTGAGTCAGACGGCATGATGCATGTGTCACCTCTGCAGACGTCAAAGCGCCGCCTCGACGTCAGTGAGGACGGAAAGTCCGAGCTGAGCTCCAAGTTCAAGATCAATTATGGTTCCCTGAAGCCTCCTCCGTTAAGTCACGGTCAACCTAACAACATCTCTTCTGACTCGTACTCGGATCGAGATGCATTGATTCCACGCGAAGGAAAGGATGGTCGAGGATCGATGCGCTCAGTTGCGGAATCAGTGTTCAGTTCGATTCGATCGGATTCGTCCCAATCTATTCGAGCCGAAGGAAACGAGAGTTTGCTGTACAAGACCAGTAACATGATGCAACGTGCCTTCCCCGAACGTTTCTTTGCGTTGTTTGTAACGCTCCTGGTTGAGATTCCAGTGCTGCTCATGATTTCTGGAGGCAGTGATCGTCTTTGTATGCTCGTTGGACGAAAGCGATACCAGCTGTTGATGGGGTTTCTGCCTCTATCAAGTGCCATTTCAGGGAATTGTGGGCTACAGGCGAGTACGTTGACAACGCGAGCCATCTCTCATGCTCAAGTGACTGTAGACAACTTTCGCGGCTGGTTGCGTGTCGAGATCGGAGCCGCTCTCATGCTCGGGCTTGGGATGGGTACTGTGCTGGGTTTATGCGCATTCATGATTAGTGAGTATGATTTTGCTTTTGGGATCACCATCTTTATCGCTCAGTTTGTCAGTATTTTGACTGCTGGATTGACTGGTACGTTGGCGCCCCTTCTCTTCACTTTTATATTCGGACAGGATTCTGCGAAGTGGGGTGGCCCTCTCGAAACTGCAATCCAAGATATTGTTGGAAGTTTTGCCATGGTTATTCTCTCGTATCGAATTCTACTCATGTTCGGAGAGAACGACATCGATCCTTCTGACATTTGTGGTGCAGGTGATGTCTAACCTGCTTTGGCAAGCTACGCAACAATACAATATGCATAGAATGTGACCGTTGTCGTAGATATTGATTATATTGCTATCTTATTTGGCATCAGAACCACTTCACCTCTCAACAGAAGTTTCGGGACATCGACAACAGTGGCACCCATGTGAGGACAGTTATGAGGGAAAAGTAGCAACCGCCCTCGTGTCGGAGTTACCGTTGCAAGAGCCTCATCTGATGTCATTGCCTGCAAGAGCACTGTCTCGCCTCCAACCCCACAGGAATACAGGTAGAGAATGAAAGTATGTGTACTACGCTGACCAGAGTCGGTATCCACTCGACATAAATCTACATGAGGAGCAAGCACACTTCCAGCATGTTCGTAGTGCAGAAAGCGCATGTGAGGCAACACCTTTGAATTGTAGCCTGGCAGATTACTTGAGATGGCTGTTTCCAGTAGTTTGCGGACCCAGCCATGGCTGTCGCAAAAGTAGTACCGACTTGAGCATAGTATAATATTCTTCTGCTTCTTCTTGTCCGTCAGTGCTATCGGTAATGTTTTCCTCAGACTTATCAGTGTGTCGAGAGACTCCTCAGCCAAAGAGTGATCAATGGCGTAGGAACCTGCCCCAGGATGGTCAACATTGTCAGGAATGAGAACATCCAATGTTGAAGAGGGCAACTCACCAACGCTCCTATGCTCAATGTAATCGTTCTGAGAGTTCAATTCGTCAACACCAGAAAGCACCTCAACCATTTCCAAATGGCCGTTTGTTTTCGCCACTGCGAGCGGATGCGAGCCTCCATTCGCTAGTATCGTCGCATCCGCGCCATAGAAGAGCAGTAGCCGCACAATATCTGTGTATTTCCTCCAGGCTGCAATATAGAGTGCTGTTTGACCGTACTCATTTACAAGATTCACGTCAATCCCTTGGCGACAACAGCCTCTAACTTGATGAGTCGCACCCTTTTCCACGTGAGAAAAGAATTTGTCTCGCCGGACATCCTGCGAGTTTCCTAGAGACTGCGCCACCGCCTGCTGCCACGATCTGGCCAGTACGAGTTTCTTGGGTGCTTTTCTTGGCATTGCCTTGAGCTCTCTGGTATTGGCGGGGAGCGCAAGGTACTTGGCACGTGAACGTTGCCGGCGTTGATCCGGCATTGAGCATTCGTCGTCTCCCTCTTGGTCCTCGGGAACACTTGGAGATGGTGCTGCCTCTCCACAGACTGGACAGCACACAACGTCTCCAGTAGCTCGGCTGTCGACATGATTCAACAAATCTACCCAGAATGTTTCCTCGTCGAAGTGGTGCATGCATGGCTCACCAAAACATAGCCCCTGATCTCCTTGTAGCCAGCCTTTCAGTCGCATTTCTACGACTCGCTTTACTATGTATGTCGACAAGGGGAGACAGAACCTGTCAAAGAAGCGGTGCAGCACTCTGGCAGCAACATCTTTTGATACGTCGGTATGATTCTTGCTTTCAAATGCGCCGCAGACCGTGGGGTTTATGCCTCCTATTAGGAGTGAACTAACGACTCTAAACTCTCCGAGCAAAACTGCGTATTCTATTGCCGTGCAGCTTTCTCTGGCCTTGCAAAAGTCGAGAACCCGGGCGGCATGCTCAGGTCCGTATCGCGACGTGCAGAGCGTCGTGATCTTGTACTCCGAGAGAAGAGAAGAAGGAAGGGGCCTCGTGAGGAGCGAAACGTGTTTGGAGAGTTTGGAAAGAGAAAAAGAAGCCACAGATCCAACGGATATCTCGCGTAGATACGTCTTGGCCAGCTCCACATCAATGGCAACATCATCACTACTTGCTGCTGTCTCCACCACCTCGCCCGCGGCAATTCGTTCTCGAATTTCGAACCGAGCTCTTAGACGTTCGCGCTCACGAGCACTTTTCCAACAGTTGCGGTTCCGTTCAGGTGTTACTTCATGAGGGACTGAATCGGTTGTTGATGAGGAGGACACCGTCATGGTTCAGTCGATCACACTCGAACTCTTGGCCGTCAATCTCGAAATCCTACAGAAGAGAGCCCCATCACACATTTCACTACCACCAACCAGAAACAGTACCCGGTACAGTACCGTACATTTTCACGTCTGTCCGCGAACAGGTGACATCTCACTCCAGCCACCAAATCCAAAATGTTGTCCCACATTATTTTATCGCAAGCAAGTTGCTTTTTGCGCATAATATCAGCTCAATGACAATGGCGGCTGAGCAACCCAAAGTTGAAGATGACGGAGAGGAGGTGGGGATGCCCTTGGTGACCCCAAAGGAAAAGAAATCAAAGAAAACTCCTGGCTCCAAAAAAGCAAAATCGGCAAGCAGGAGGTCGACTCGATCGGCAAGTAAGGACATGGCAGAAGAGCCAGAGACGCCCACGAGAAAGTCGAGCCGAAAGGCTAGCAAGGATATGGCAGAAGAGCCGGAAACGCCAACGAGGAAGAAGTCAGCTCGAAAGGCTAGCAAAGACATGACAGAAGAAGAACCAGCAACGCCAACGAGGAGGTCGGCTCGATCAGCTAGCAAGGATATGGTAGAAGCATCGGTTACGCCAACAAGGAAGGCTAGTCGATCTGGCAGCAAGGATATGGCGGAAGAATCAGCGAAGCAAACGAGACAGTCTCATCGATCGGCAAGCAAGGATATGGCAGAAGAAGATCCTCCCGCGTCAAAGAAGAAGAAGAAGTCGTCTGAAAAGAAAGCAAAGAAGTCCGAGAAGGAAGAAGAGCCTATGGAGATCGAAGCCAAGGACACAGAGATGGATTCCCCAGATGTCACATCTCCCAAGAGACGCAAAAGAAGGAAGTCAGAGGATCCAGATGCGGAAGCTAGCGAGGAAAAGCCTTTCAATGCCCCACCAGAAGAGCCCGAAGAAATCACAAAACTACCACCCATTTTGAATGTCAAGGTGCATCGCATGAGACACCTCAACTTTCAACCCAAGGCTGTAGTCACTATGGCTTGTACACCTCACGATCCAAATGCGTGCGACTACATCGCAGTAAGCCGCGAGGGAGGAGCTGTTGAGCTCAAAAGTCCTGATGAGAAGTTCAGAACCTTATCTCGAGTCGCGGGTATGCAGAGCAAGAGTGTCGACGTCATGGCGTGGGTCTGCGACGACGAATCTGACGAGCTAATTGAAAGTAAGGTTTCCTACTCGAACGATTTTCAAAAGTCGCTGACTGAGATTCATTCACGACGAACCTTGATTGGTGGGTCTAAGGATGGAACCATATTCGTCGTCGACTTTGCCAGAGGAGGATTCTCGGCAGTGAACGGAAGCGGCGGAGGTGGAGTGTTTTGCTTGACTAGTTTGTCTTGCGAGGCTGGGAGCTGTGCAGGGTTAGTCGCGGCTGGTTGCGAAGATGGATCTGTGCGTATCTACAAGTTGAACCGAACTAACAAGAAGCATCGACTTGATCTCGTTTCCACTGTACCAACAGCTGGAGCACCTATTCTCTCTCTGGCATGGATTCGAGAGCAGGGTACTGATGGCGTCGGTATGGGCGGGACTGTCATGTATGCTGGAGTTGCTGATGGAACCATTCGACGTTATGAATGCAAATCAGCTGTCGCTCTTGCGCGCTCGAAGGGAACTATGGTGGAGACAGAGTCAGACTACGGCAAGCAGACGTGGTCGTCCCAGATGCGCATGACGGTAGAATCATATGGCCGCACTACACCAACCCGCGTTTGGGCTCTCAAGGCTCTCGCAGACGGCACTGTAGTGTCCGCTGACTCTCTCGGTCACGTTCAGTTCTGGGACGGAAAGACAGGAACTCTGCTTCAGAGTTTCGAACAAAATGACAAGAAGGCTGACATTCTAGCACTCGCTGTCAATGAAAGCGAAAACCAGATATACGCAAGCGGCATCGATCCTCGCATCATATGCATTGAGCGTTCCTCGGTTGGCGTTGGAGGTGCGCCGCCGCGTTGGGTTATGACTCATGCTCAAAGACCACATTCACATGATGTGAAAGCGCTCGTCATCTGTCATTTGCAGAACAAGTGGGGCTCAAAAGTTGCAAGGGACCCATCTGCTGTGATTTGCAGTGGTGGTGTTGACACAAAGATTTGTAGCTGCCCCACCAAGAATTTCAAGAGTTGCCGTCCTCGGATTTGGTTTCCTTGGCCGACGCAACCTTCAATATCCGTTGCACGACAATGCCGTGTGCTACTCATGCGACGTGAGGACACACTGGAGCTTCATCAGTTTGGTCCAAAAGAAGCAGCCTCGCTACCGCTAGTGTTGAACGAGGAGGATAGGTTTATTGGAAGTATGGACATTCAGAGCAGTCACAATCTCGCATGCTCCGACATCTCTCAAGATGGGAAATACGTTGTTGCAAGCACAGGGTCGATGCTGTTGCTATTTGAAATTGAATATTTGGAGAATGACGACGGAACAATAGGATTCGCACCAAAGCAGATTCCCCTGGACAAAAGTTGTAAGTCGCCTTGCTTGTCTGTGAAATTCTTGTCAAACAATTCGATTGTTTGTGCGACGAATAAGGGCACGCTACAGCTGCTGAGCATCTCTCCCGGAGAACAGTCAGAGTCAGAAGAAGACATGGACACAGGTGATACAAACACTGAGGTGTCCTTGGTCGATACCTTCGACGAGATAAATGAATCTGGAAACTCTTTGTTCTGCGTGCATTCATTGGTTGTATCAAACAATGGGCGACAGTTTGCTGCTGTTCGGAGTGGGGTGGGAAGCGGAACTACCACAGTGTTCGCCATTGAGGGAGACAAGATTCATCGGTACTGGGCAGTCTCCGCCTTGGAAGCACCTGTATCAAGCGTTTCTTTTCTACCAGGCAGTCACAACCGGCTGGTGGTTGCATGCTGCAACTTTGCAGTTTATGTGTTTGACCTGAAAAGTCGCAAGCTGTCAGAATGGAGCGAGAAGAACGGCTTCCCGTTGACCCCAAGTCTACCGGAAGAGCTCGACCGGACTTTTGACTACCCCCTGCGTATCATTCCCAACCCGAAGAATCCAGAGAAGTTTCTCATGGTAAGTAACCGATTGATCTCGCTCCCACTTTGCACGAATGCCAAGCCGGCACGCTATCACACATTCGCGTGTCAAGCTTGGCATTCTTGCTAGATGAAACGCCCTGTTTCGCCCGTCTTGGCCCTCGAAAACGGTCTTGGCGGTATAGTAATGGACAACAATCAATTCCTCACACAAATTTCCTCTTGTGATATGCAGGGTGCCTTTGGGATGTTCTGCGTCGTCGACATGGCAAAGGGGATTCCCAAGCGGTGCAGAACGGTGCCAGATATGCAGCTCAGAGGCAAAAAGAGAAAGCGTTATGCCGCCGAGTCCACCGTTGACCCAAACCATGGAAACTGCACCATGTGTCTACGCTACAACAGCATGATTCACATGGATCGTGTCTCGGAAGACGAGCTCCTCATTGTAGAGCAGCCCTGGAGGAGCGTCATGGCTGGGTTCCCAGCTGCTCTGGAGAGAAAGGTCTACGGGACGTAAATGGTAAGCAAAGTGTCAATTGTTCTTCGACAGTGCCTTCCCTTGAGCAGATCGTGCAAGCTTTAACTGCATGATTGGCATCATCCACGAAGGCGAGATTGTTGCTACCATCTGAAGCGGCTGCGTTCTTTCTCACGCGTCTTCGTTAAATTGCGGTAGCTACATTATTTGTGATCTAACTTTCAAATAGCTCTTATAGGACAAATTGATACCGAACCAACGTAGACAGCCTTCTACTGCGCGAACTTCTTCATGTTGGCCCAAGGATCATAGTCGTCGTCGACATCTCTGCCGTCCCCGCTGGATCCAGCCGACGCCTTGAGATCGTTGTCTCTATCAATCTGACCTAATAGTGAACATATTTGCAATGCCCTGTCTCGAGCACCTTGTCCTTTTCCAGTCGTACTCACTGCCCTGTCCGCGTAGGCGGTCATGCACGCGTCCAATGAGCAAGTATGCGTTGCCATATCTTTGCTCAAAGACTGCACCTCCTGGAAACCCCGCTCCTCCAACAGCGGTGCAGATACTAGAGTCGCCTTGGTTCGAATGGCGCCATCGAATCGATCTCCCTTGTGGTTTGTCAAGTGATGAATGAGGACTTGATCGATCGCAGTGCACAAGGCTTCAGTATGCTCCGAGCCTCCGTCACACGCAGCATCCGTCTTTTCTTTCTTGAGCATACAACGCATATTATCCATGACCCAGCAGTCGTCAAAGTCAATGGAAGGTGTCACACGAGCGACTGCCACGGGACTTTCCGTGGATTCCAACAGACTCTTGCTAGTCGTTTCCAAGCCCTCTTTTGATTCCGACATTTTTTCGGTCGAAACGCTGGTGGCGACTCTCATGGCATTCAAGAACTCATCCTTCACAAAGACAGATGGCTTGTTGTTTGCTGTTCGATACACACCTACCCACGTGGCGGATGGGTGATCATCGCCTACCAAGGATTCATCAAACAATCGAATTGCCCCAATATCGGCGGGACAACTGGGTCGGAAACGATCGAAAAGAGCAAAAGGGCCGTCTTTTCCTCCCTCTGGGGCAGAGAAGGACGTGACCTCCTGTGACAGTAATGTCACCAATAGTAGAACAATGAGTCGAAGGAACATCATGGTCAAGCCAACACAAAGAATGAGAAGAAAGCGGTTGAATTCCATAAACGTACGATGGAATGGGGAATCCGACCACCAAGAGTTTTGATCTCATGTACCCAGAGCCTCCACGTGGAATCCTATTTAACTTTTCCGTCTGTCATCTGTCGTCCAAACAACTAATGGCGACACGAAAATCAATCGACCGCAAGCTCCGTTGTTACCACACTCTACTTTGCAAGTCGTAGTACCATAGGAGAGAGAACGATGGCCTCCAGAACGCTTCTTTCCTCAACACGTTTGGCAACTCGTCTGTCGAAGCTTTCTGTGTCAAGCAGACCAGCTTGCCAAGTACGCTTCTTCGGGAGCGACGATGACGACAAGGAAGATCCCTTTGGACTGAAGTTTGAAGATGGACCTGACAAGTTGGGAAAGAATCTTCCTCCAACCTACGTTCGTGATTCGACAACTGGAAAGTTTACAGGCGAAGTCATGTCGGAGCTATCACCAGATGATGAGGCACTTCTCAACATGAATGATGTGGAGAAGGATCGACTGTTGGTGGAGCGATTGACAGAGAAATGGAATGCTGATGAAAAGGGCGAGGAAATTTTCAGAGTAGCAAATCAGATTGCAGAGGAAGAGACGGCTCTGAACACGTTGGGTCGTAACCCAAGGGTACAGGGTATGCATGATCAAACAGAAGATGGTGAGGAGGCCCATGACGACGAAACCAGCTTCTCAAAGCCACTGTCTCCAGACGAGTTCAAGTCATTTGCTCGGTACATGAAGAAAGAGCACGATTACCACCTATCCGCGGATGACATTCCAGTCATGAACACCAAGGAGCAAGCAGACGGCTACGAAGACAATCCTGATTTAGATTTCAGGTGGATGTCCACCGCTGCACAGCGTGAGATGGAGGGTCACGATATCGCCGATCCACTCGCTGATCTCATGCCCCACGACATGAACCCGACTCGTTTGGTGAACCGCAAAAAGGCCAAGCCAATTCCACGGGAACTCTTGCACCACAACAACCTGGGTCTGCTTCGACGCTACGTGACCCCGAATGGTCAAATCATGAACCGCCAGCAAAGCAGGTTGGGTGCCAAGGATCAACGCAAAATCTCCAAGCTCATTAAGCGAGCTCGTAACCTTGGGTTAATCCCACATATGGGTCAATGGAAGTACGAGAATCATGGTAATATGTATGCAAAGGACATTGACGAAGACAGGGAGTGGGAGAAGGAGCTTGAACGCAGAGGTCTTGTGGTGAAGCATGATTAGAGCTATCGTGTTTACCGTCATAACCCCACACAGTTTGAGATCCTTACGCTTCTTAGGTTTATAGATATACAGTTATGCTCCACGAGATGTTCGATAGTACGCATTCAAGCGTTGGGAAGCGCCTTTGATTCTGACTTACGAACGAACTTCTGTTTAGTGCCACTTGCCGTGGGAACGCTGTCGAGTATGCATAGACCTAGGCGGAGATTATGTACATTCAATGGCAACCTGCTCCGAAGATAAAACGTAGGCCTCGTAAACCTGATGCTCGGAGCTGCCTCTAGCTAAGCTGGAGAGCTTCCCCTTTGAAGTCTAGTTAGTGGCTAGGAACGCTCGTTAGCGAGTTTTCTTCAGTCAGACACGTGGTACGAGCCAATCATAACTGGTTCTGCGGCGCCTAAAAGCTGCATCACATCTTTTTGAAAAACCCCAAACTGTTCACATCACACACACCACCCATTCGACAAAACATCAATCACCTGTCTGGTACTCTCGTACTTCGGCATTAGCTCTGAAGAATCCCCTCCAGTATGCATCGGCGGACAAATTGCTGGGGAGGGAAACGAATAGCCCTGGTCTGGGGGGCTTTGCTCCCCGGAGTGATTGCTTTCACACCGTTTTCTCTGCAAACAGGGCTACGATCTGCACTGGATGCGGTTGTAGCTGTCCCTACCTTGAGCGGGAAGCAGGAGGTGGACATGTTGAGTTTAATGGGAGATGCTGAGTCGACGGAAGAAGTTGTGACTTCAGAAACCGCTGGAAAGTTTCCTCAGTCTGCTGCTCAGATCCAGTCCATTCGATCTAGCAGCCCTGCACTACTGCTGTCTTCCGGCCCCGGAACCGGAAAAACTTATACACTGGCATCGAAAGTGGCTCATTTGTTGAAAGAAGAAGCGTGTGCTCCTGATCGTGTGGTCCTAATGAGCTTCTCCAATCGTGATGCCGAAGTGCTCAAATCAAAGGCTCTTGATCAGCTTTTTCCATCATCTGACAAGAACGCATCGCTCCCGTTCAGCAGAAAGGAACTATCGGACCGTCTCTGGAGTGGTACAATTCACATGTTTGCGAAAAATATCGTTCGTGCTTACAGCCCCAGGAAACAGGCAGTTCGAGTAGTCTCGGACCGTGAAACGAAAATGAGGATTGACCGATGTCTCCGACAGCTCCTGAATGAGAATTCTCACAAGGGCCCACGCGGCAGTGAGCGGCTCAAGAAGGTTCGCTTGTTGCACCGAGATGCGCTGGTAGAGCTGCGACAATCACGAGACGTGATGATTCACCAAGTGGGACGCTGTATAGAGCTTTGGAAAGAGGCATCTATTCTTCCTCCACCACAAGTGCAGGGAATCACCATTAATACTGCCATGTACCAAGGATCAAAACAAGAGACGCGTGACAATTGCTTGGAGCTTGCCACGCGACTCGGTATCACGCAGAATGTTGCCTATCTTGCGTGGACGATCTTTCCGATGTATCAAGTAAGTTCTTGGCCTTTGCGCACGTGATTGTGACAAACGCAGCAATTCACTCACCCTTCTTTGACTTCACCCCAGAAATTTCATGAACGTCATAACACTGCCGACCCTGCTGATCTTGCATCTATCGCATTTCACCTACTATTGTCGCGTCCTGATCAACTGAGCAAGTTGCGGACGAAACTAAATCATGTGATACTGGATGAGTATCAGGACATTAGCGTCTCCCAACATTCCC
>JAVCKV010320690.1:0-13989 GCA_032274145.1 Herpochondria borealis
CCATATCTGCGGTTGTAGGATGTGTTGTACGCAGAACCAGAAAACGACACGAGCCTAGCTGATGAAAATTTTCCCCGTGGGTACCGGTACACTACTCGGGCGCTCAGTTCGCGTAGTTGCTTCAGCGATATGTTCGCTGAAATGACGTTGCACACTTTCAACAGAGGCACCCTTTGTTGCATAAGTGAGCCGACCAGTGCAGCTTGGGGGAGTACACCGCATCCAAGCCAGACCAATTCCCAAGCCATTCCACGGTACTGTTAAATCTCTTCTTCTGTTGCTGGTGCATCAAGTTTATCACGTTGTTCGTCTGATAATTTTATGAACTTGATCTGTTTCAACTAAGGCCTTACTTACCATAAACTGCTTCTCAATAATGTTGAAAACCCACTCTATATATCCACTGTGTCTGCAATCAACAGGTCGTCCGTCACCTGCGCAAATGCCATTGAACTTTTTCCATCATCGTCGCGCAACACGAAAAGTTGTGTGATACCGAATACACGCTGAAAACCGGCAGCCTAGAGCATCCAGAGCTCTAAATATTGTTAGCCCATTGCCTTCCTGCCTCAAAATTTTCGTATGGTAGCTTTTTGAGTTGCCAAAGAATACTACGTTTTGCATCGGCCTCCTTCTGTGGCCTAACATGAATGGTGCGCTTGATTTTTCCACTTTGGAGGTACGCTCCTTTTATATCGACGCAGCCTAGTCGGAAACCGCGAACGACGGCTAGGCTTAGAAATAAACTGATTATGTCGAACTGTGCAGTGGAAGCTTCTTTGCGTACAGATTACTTATCTTTGTCGCGGTTTCCGTGGGGACACATGTTTGCCTTTAGGCGCCTATTTCTGTTGTCATCATTCTTTACTTTGTTCTGACGAAACTCAATCTTTTCCTTCCTCGCATCTAATTGTGCTCGTCACAGCAGTTCCGTGCTTTTCATCCTCCTTCTTTATCTTGTTTCCACCACCTAAACTGCTAGCCCATCTGGGACCGCGCTTTCGCGCTACTCAATCGCTCACATGAGCTGCCTGAAAAGTAGGTTCAGAACCCTTGTTCAGCACCCTGGTGCGCGACGTCGACCTTTGGGTTTTTTGTTTCTGTTCCGTGCTCCAGGGATCTTCGCAGCAAGTTTTTCCACTACAAGTTCCTTTTGCATTTTTCTTTTGGGCCATTTTCGGTCCTTAGGTGAGATTCTGCCGCCGGCCCAACCGCTACATAAGCAATATTGGCGGCTTTGGGTGTTTTCTGGGATTTTTCAATGTTTGACGGAAGATATAAGAATTTTGTCCAAGAAAACACTTTTTCCATGTCAATTTTTCCAGTTTTGCCTTTATACTTACTCCATTTTCTGCTTTCGGGGTGGTTGGGTGCGCCCTCGTGCCGGAAGCTCACTACACTAGTCTACGAAATTCGCTCTACTACACGTATATGACACTCCCGTGCCTGTTCCTGATCCGCCCCGCTATCAGCTCTACCACTGTTCCCCTTTTTTGCGTGCGACGGGAGTTATCTATCACACGAGTTTTTATCCCCACACAGTGAAGCCTCAGTTGATCTCTGATCGTGACCGCTCCGCGTGCGACATCCACTGCCTGCGCAGACACCGCTACGTGAAATGGTCCCTGACGACAGTGCTTTACACAAGAGCGGAACTCCCTAAGCAACATGAACAGTAACTCCACCCCACGGCGTCCAAGCTCCTCAACCTCATCCGCTGCTCTTTTCCTACAAATTGCAGGCCACAGACACGCATCCTTTTGGAAGAGATCACGCGCGCATGCAAAGTATGCAGCCAGTTCCGCTCCAATCCGCTATCCTTCCAGGTAAAGAAGATAGTGTTCAACAAGGAAATGTGCTTGGACTCGGTATGCTTCGATGGAAATGCCTTCCTGCATTTCGTAGACACAGAGACAGGCTTTGGAAACGCCGCATTCGTGCCACAACAATCGGTGGAGTGTTGTACTATATTGGGTTTCCGGCTACTATGCGTTTGGTCCAAAGATCCCAGTTCCATTCCACCCGCTGGGAAGGCCGCCCAAGCGAGGCCGGGATCTTGATTAAGTCTACAGGGGTCGAGAGCCATAACAGCCTCGGTTTAGCAGAGCGGTATTACGCACTGCTCCGGTAGTGGTACATCAAGATCCGCGCTATAGCCCCTCAGGTTCCTCCTGCATCGGCCCTGCGGCTCGCCTTAAAGGCGATGAATGACCCACAGGGACCTAACGGTATTGTCGCCTTTCTACTAGTATTTGGCGTACTACCCCGCCTACCGATTAGCGACTAGTCCATCTCGGGTCAGGCTGCGACTCCTTAAAGTCGCGCGTCAGGAGATGGCAACACAGGTCGCACAGATGCGCATCAAGCAGGCCCTCAATTGCCGCACACCTGCAGCTGCGAACTACACATTAAGCACCGCCGACTACGTGTATGAGTTCCGTGAGACTGAACGGGCATTTCATGAGCCTCAACGCGCCGTCGGGATCCAGGGCAAACTGCTCTCTCTGCTCATTGCCGGTAAGCGTGCCCAAGATAGCATTGCCTAGTGAGTGCCGATATAGGCGATTGAAGACGATGAGGGTGGAGAAAGGGTACAATTCGACCCTGAACCGCGATGAGCAATGCACAGTCCGACGCTGTTTCACAACCAACGAGACCTAATCTTGATACCGATGAGACTCGCGACACATTGACACGCGCCTATATCACGGAGATACTTAACAAATGCAATCCTCGCCTCGCCTCGCCCAAGGTCGCTGCAGCGAGGCGGAAAGAGCTTGACGGTCTTCAGCCTCAGAAGGCGTGGCGCGTGAGCCGTAAGTCCGAGCTTCCACTCGGGTTTACCGTCATTGGTGTTCTTTTCGTCGACGCCGTCAAAAACATTGAAAGAGACCATCCATCTCTCAACGCTCGTTTCGTTGCCCAAGGCTTCACCAATGTGATGAAGTCGTTCCTTGTCCATAACTCTACAACCATTTTTTCTCTCGTAGTCCACCTTGTAGTCTTTCTATCTGTGTTCTTTGGTACGATGCGGTGTATATGGGACGGAAAATAAGCCTACCTGCAAGCCAAGGACATCCATGGTCGCCATGTAGCCGTTGTTCCACCCAGGTAATTGGAACTCGCCCCCGATATGCTCCTGTTGCTCGAAAGACCCCTCTATAGACTGTCAGACTCAGGTGACTAATGGTACGAATCCTTCCGCCGACACCTGCGCGATGATCTTGGAATGCGATAGTCAATCATTGATCCCTCTCTACATTTCTCTATCGAAAACGGCCGACTCAAAGGTGCGACGGCGACTTACTTCGATGATACACTCAGTGCCGGTAGGAAATATTTCTCCGCACAAACCGAAGCAACCCCGTGAGCGTTTCACGTCTAAATCGAGGCAGTTCGAAGATGTAACTTTCGCTGGTGTCAACATCGATGGCAACACTGCCGGCGCGCGCCTCCACCACGCGCGTCGCGCGGGGAGATCCACGAAAGTGCTGGCTTTTCCATATTTAAGAGAGGGCCCATGGTCCTCGCTTGGCTCTCAAATTTCATACCAGACGCTGCGTGTGCCATCTCCTTTTTGACACAGGTGACGCTTTAAAAGTACGCCAAGAACGACGAAAAGCACTGCAAAGCTCTGAACAAGGTCAAAAGATACATCAAGCGTACGCCTGACTGTGGCGTGGTAATCAGGAAGATTGGAAGGGCTGGTCTCCATCTTCGCGTCTATACAGACGCTGCACTTAACGTCGCGAGCGGGCACACGCAATTGGATTATTCCATAGCGATTGTAGATGGAAATGGAAAAGCGTTCTGGGCATAAGAGTTTCAAGGCACGTCGGGTACTGTCTGTGTTCAGTCCTCGCCTCGGAGGCTGCTCCGCTTACCGAGGTACATGGCCTTGCCGTTGCACTGTGCAGAGAGTTTAGGATCTTATTCGGAGTTGAGCTTCCGATCGACCTCTACATAGATTCAAAGTCTCTCTTTGACGTATTCGCTCTTGGGTCCTTAACGTCCAACAAACGACTTTTTTTCGACATATGAGCGATGAAGCAGCCCTACGAACGTTATCACATCCGAGCCCTTCACCACGTGTCTGGAACAATCAACCCCGCGGACGCCCTGACGAAGCCTGTAGCCAGTAAAATATTGTTGAAGCTTGCTACTGAAGGGTGTCTTTAGAACCACGTTGAGCACTACGTTACCCGTTGCACCCCACTCCACAAATTCGCGCAAACGGGGAGTAGTTCGACTGTCGATCAAAGCAAAATAGACGGACCGAACGTCAGTGCGAAGACTATGACGCCCTAATTGAGTCCATGCAGGCGTACTGGCTGAGCACCCAGGAATCGGACTCGCAATTCAATGACTCTGCATTTGAGTGTCCGTCACGCTCATTCGAAGCTCTTTTTCCGGAGTAGCTCGATGAAAATGACGAAAGCCGCTACACGACTGGTAGTGACGAAAGTGAGGGTGACCATTGGGACACCAAAAGTGACGAGAGGTGGGTTGCTTCAATTGCAACGAGGATGATGATATTTCAATTGATATGTCGGTCGAATAGCGTGCGAATCCAATTCACAAGAGGCGCCCGTTCGTGTGAGCATTAGGATTCGTTGCGCGACCCTCGCATGTTTAACGTAGGGCTCTCGCTCTACATTCTAGCGTTTCTATCTTTGATAGTCCGTGGCCAGTTACGAGCGGCGGGGTCGGGACACTGCTTCGAAGTAAAAAGTGCTTGTTTCCACATCCTTTTTCCATCAGGATTTCTCTGCCTGTCTGACCCCAATGGGTAGGCCACAGGTGGACTATGGACACACTTCGAAGCGCGACAATCCCTTCTGGAATTTGAACGACATGAAGGCGTAGCAAAGAAAGAAGATATACCATATTTTTGTAGACGAAAATTGTGAACTCGATTTTCCATGTCAAACACTGATATATTCTTTCGAAAATGAACTTTCGGGAAAATATTCGTTATATTGTACATCCATGTTATGAAATTCAATACTCTTAAATTTTGACATTTTTGCTAATTATGTTACGAACACAAAAGTATGATACAGAAATTGTTACAACGCTTTACAGAATATCTACAAACCTCGATTTGAGGAGACACGAAGCTCAAATTTTTGGTCTGAATATAAGAGTAGTTTAAATGTCGAATCATTTCCATAGTATTACAACGCATTAACCATACCGGGGAAGGTACTTATGTTCTCCGCGGTTCCCTTAACATGAGCAAAATGCATATCAGGGGATATCTGCAACATTTTCAATGCGTTTTTCACTGTGGGTCTATAGATATTTATATGTATGTTAGCATCATTACAAATGTAGTGCATATCTCATGCGACCAGTGAGCATTTTATACGTAGAAAAGAAAGACAATGAGACATCGGCTTTAAATATTCATATATACTGTTTTAAACTATCGTATTGTAGGTCTCAAAAGAATATTTTTTATTCGCTCTATAAGTTGAGTTCAATATTTTGTTTCAAGAACAGTTTTGCAAAGCTTGGACATATGGCAACTGCTGAGAAATCGGTAGGATGCATTGCAGTAATCGCTGCTATCACTTTAATTTATGTCCATATGTTACTTTTGCGAGTATAATTGGTTAATATAATGAGGTTTTCACACAGGTCTCCTTGACAACGTTTTGGTACATTTGTCAAAGAAAATTAATATCGATGAAAACCAAAAAGTTGTGCTATTGAACATCGTGAAAGAAGACTTGTACTCAAGTCAGATTCGATACATGTTATCTCCTGTCCTGACGCAGTGTGAAAGCCACGATAAAAATTATTCATGCCTTGTTGCCCAATAATGACAATTGTTATAATTCTTTCCTGAGATGAATCTAAGAAAAGCGTGGAATTAATTTATTTTAGAAAATCAATTGAATTGGTCATCATTATTGGTCCAGCTCACCTAGCTGATAGTTTATGGACAGCAAGTGCAGCATTTTTTATTTTCAGTATTGCAGTATTATGACGTTCAATTTTACGCCATTCTTGGGTATGGCCTTATTCCGAACGCGTTAACTCCAGCATCGACTCAATTCAAAATGCATCCAAATAAAAATCGAATAACGGGATAAATACTACCATTGCAAACGAATAACTCATCTCTTGCTGCTTTACATATATTTGAATAAAACTGAATTGTGGATCGTATCATTTCACCAATCCAAAGAGCCTAGCTGTATACAAAACAAATTTTTTGCCTTTTCAATTCTTCTCAAATGCTTTGGAGGATTACTTTACCAACATTTGATTGGTATAAACTGCTTATCATCACCTATTTACTGGTGTATTCCTTCTTTACTGTTGAAGAAATATTTTTTCAAGAAAAGCAGTACACCGTTCCATATACATTTCAAAACATGTCTCCTTATTTATAACATCATTGAATTAAAATTTTCTTTATTTTTAATCTTTTTAGTATGCTCTTAGGGTTATAAATAAATAATCAGCCTTTTCCGGTTCAAGGTAAACCGCACGATACTTAATAAGAGCATGTCTATTGGTAGGAGATCAATCTTCACATTAAAAAAAAAGGTCGAAATTGATACTGCAAATACACTGCATGTTCGATTAACAGATGTGACCTCAGATGTCGGTTCAATTGCCGAATGACACCCACGATTGGGAGGAGCTTTTTCATTGGATAATAGACAAGCTTAAAATTAGATTAATACATTGCGGTGCAATCCAGAGAATCGAGCAGTATTTTTGATTGTGCAGTGAAGGACCCATGATTTCGAATGAAATAAAATTGGTGTATGATTTTGCGGTGTTATCTGAATCTAGATTTTGCCCACGTTTTATCGGATTATACTGAGTACCGAAGGGTAGTGTATTGGAAATCGCAGCAATTGAAAATGTCAACTGTCGTCGCAACCAACTTTACTCGGATTGAGCATCATTAGACATGCTCTAAGCGTTTTGATTTATCCACTGAAACAAGTGTGCAATAGAGCAAATCCTTTCTCGCCATTTTGTATGCAAGATCCATTCTGTTTCTTCTAATAGGTTTCCCATATCATTCATTGGGATACATTCTTGAGCTGGACACTTTAGAAAGAAATCAAATACTACAACAATGTTCATCTGTATCAGATTTTATTGCAGGAGCAATGCGTTTCATACTGTTTTCGAGCGAACGAAACTCTGTCGCCAAATGTCTCTCTTATCGTACTTATAAATCGATGTTCATTTTCATCTCCGTTTTTTTAAGATTCGAAATAGTTCACTCAGAAGAAAAAGCGAACTCCTTGAGAACTGAAAAAATACCATCCACCACAAAAGCTGACCAAAATGAGTAACAAGTATTCCTCCGAGAAAAAGAAATTGCCAGGCACGCAGTCATCATCGGCGCGTTATGCAGGACCATCGTGCCAAGCAAGGCCTTCGAATTACCAGCCAAGTGAAGAAAATGATGTTCATGGAAGGGTAAAGAAATCTACATTAACGATTGGAAAGAAGCTTCGAGAGAGTCGGCGTAGACAAGACGCAGAAATGAGGGCAATTGCGGATATTTCTCGTGCCTCTCAGGAAGCCGAGCGTCGTATAGCTCTGCTTCAAACCAAGTTGGACCAAATCGAATACGAACTGAACGGTGGGCGTTGAGATTACGAATCGGGTTACACCTTGCATTGCTCTTGAAGACATTACATCAATTTCAAAAGCAGGATGTCATTTCATCTCTCTAGTTTGACATCTTCGAAAAATAACACAACGATCATTGCCAATTGTTTTATAATTCCTTAAATACGAGCAGTATCTAGAAGTATCTTGAAAATATTCAATAAACAGGAACGAACAATAATACAAATAGTTAAGATCGCAAGGGGAAAGCGACTCGCAAGCACGGGTCCGGGCCATAATATTGCAACTTATTGCAATACGTTTTTTTAATTTGCAATAGTCATTGCAATATGTTTCAAAATTGCAATAGTCATTGCACTTTGTTTCAAAATTGCAATAAGTATTCCGATATGTCTAAAAAGGGCACTACTTGTTGAAAAATGTCCACAATGTGCAGTAATTATTGCACTACGTCTAAAATGTGCAATACTTATTGCAATATGTCTAAAATATGCAATGCTTATTGCAATATATCTAAAATATGCAATGCTTATTGCAATATGTTTCAAAATTGCAATAGTCATTGTACTATGTTTCAAAATTGCAATAAGTATTCCGATATGTCTAAAAAGGGCACTACTTGTTGCAAAATGTCTACAATGTGCAATAATTATTGCAATACGTCTAAAATGCAATACTTATTACTTATTGTAATATTTCCCAAATTTGTAATACGTTTGCAATATTATTGCAATATTATTGCAATGTTTTCTCACTTCTTTGCAACAATCGTATTTATCAGGAGATAGTTTACTTGTATTCAATCAATCTAACCTCTTACAAAACCTCAGGCGACAGTGAAAGCTGTTGAGCACGCTGATTTGTACTGCAGCGCTTCACAGTATGATTTTATATTGATTGAAGAAATTTGAATCAGCTGTGCTCTACTTCGATCTCTGATTGTACAACATGTTCATCCAGACGATTCTTGGTACGTTTTGATACGGCGCATCTCAATGACTCAGCTACAAGTTGATTACCCTAGAACTGCTCGTTGCACTTCAGAACCAGTATTGAATCAAACATGAGATGCTTCAACTTCCTTCGTTCGTTTAAGAGAACAACTTTTCGTACTCCAGATGCGCTCAACTTCCGCAGCTGCTCCCATAATGAAGTCCGCGCAAATAAAAATGCAATTTTCATTTATTTTGTGCTGTTTTTTTGAAATTTTCACCCATTGAAGCACCTTCCATAATACTGCTATTGGTATTCGATTCATCAAACGACCTTAATAAACTTTTCGCGGCTTCTCCTTCATCATCTGTACGTCTATTAGCCTCTTTGTGTTGTATTCACACAACACCACTTTCACAACTTGGATTTACAGAAAAATGAGAATCCAGAAGAATGTACGTATCTCCGAGAGCACACTCAAAGAGTGTATCATCACATTCGCCATCCTCTATAGTTTTAGAAGGAAGTAACCACCTCTGCTTTCCTCAAGTGTGTAATACTGTTTTCGAATACTCTAAATCATCGCATTGAATTCAGAAAGCATAGTAGCTGTTATTTTTAATTTGCTTGAAACCGTTGTTTTAAATCCACCAAACTTAAACTATTTACAGGGATACTGGAGGGTTCTAGGGGGGATAAAAGGAGCGCAATAGCATTCCATCAGATATCTCTGCAGAAAACGGTTTATTCCCTCAGGGGTAGCCAAAGCCGCTCTCGTTGGCTTCAGGAAAATTCCCTGAAGAACGACATGCCTCTTTAGCTTGATCGAATTCTTCTCATCTATAAAAATCATTCACTCCTTTTTGGCGTTAACTGAAAAATCCTTCCATATCTGCTTGAAAGTTGGGCTCAAGCGTGACGAGAAAAATCCAACTGCTCCTCACGAAAGTGAAGTGTATTACCACTTTATCACTCCAGATGGCGGGTAGCTGGATCCATTCCGACTCAGCTCGCTCCTCAAAGTACCGCAATGGACCCGCAGCGGTCTTGTACCGATACTTTTCCAAACTGCAAACTGGATGCGCTCCTAAGGCCCTAACGTCAACAGTCTCATTTACCCGCTAACAAAATTTCTCGAAAACTTGTACGCATGTCGCCTGTTGTTGAAACAAATCTCTGGCACTGGTACGATTGAGTGAAACAAAGTTGATTGCTATTCGCACTGGAGCATTACACGCTGCAATGATTGTACTCTTCAATGCAACTATAATCAATCACAGCTATTTTTATCAACAACTTTACCTCTTTACTGACGCAAGGCACAAACATTTCGCAGAGTTTCTTCAAACTCAATTCCTTGCTATTGGCGTTGTAGACACAACGGGGTTTAGAGAAAGTGTGAGGGATGCTTATGCCTCTTTTTGTTTATGGTTCTAGTTATTCTTCCTTTACGTGGAAGTTAAAAGCACCTAGTTAAACTGTAGCTATGCAATGTGTGGCCAATTAATCAGAGTGAAACTGCCGATTTCGTATTAGTTGCCGGTCCGGCAGTTTCTACGTTCCATTGCGCAAGTTCGGGCTAAATGGACCAAATAGATGAGGCTTGATTGAGAGGTTCCATCGAGGATCTGAAATGGGTTATTACCACTCGTGAGGTTCTTTTCTTTTAGAGAGGCCTCAGTGGAAGAATTACAGGTAGAGAATGTCTACAGCGTCGACGAACAGTACTCTGAAGAATGACAACACACTTTTTCCTTCCGGTCTGGTATTTTCAATAATGAATGCATCATACCGGTAGTGTATAACAAAACAACTATAATTTTTACACCTATTGCTTTTCTCGGCTATGTATATCTGCACCCGGAAGGATTCAGAGTCTGCAATATGCCTGCGGGACCCACAGGATGCTCTTTTGTCTGATCCAGCTAATATGGCACTTTCAGAAGCAAACCTCCGATCCATTACATAGCTTAATGTCATAAACACTCTTCGGATCCTCCGGTACATTCATCATAATGTCAGTGTGAGACGGCGCCAACAACGTGATGTTCCGATCGCAGGAACCAACGAACTTTCCGGCGTCTGCATAATAAAATTCCTCATTCGCGGTTACTTTCGACAGAAAAACTTTTAATCAATTGCAGCCGGGCTCAGCGTGATATTGGAGACGTCAGTTAATCTTTCGTCGGTGTAAAGGATTGGGTATCTTCCAAAAGCCGTATTGTACATGACAAACACCTGAGCTGAATCGCTGTAAATTTCAGTTATTTCTCCTCCACTCGCACCGATATTTTCTGGTGGGCCATGTACCTCTTTTCGAAAACCGAGCAAACTCTTACGTATCATAAGTACAAAGATTTATACATCTTGACGTATGTGGTCAACATGCCTGTGCCAGATCCTTCATTTTGACGACTGTTGTCTCCAGTTCATGATGCCGCTTTTGTATGTTAACTGTAAAATCTGCTTTTTATTTAAAAAAATGTAGCTGAGTGCATGCGGTTTGTTTCCGAATTACCATTGTGGACAAGCGCAGGGAAACAGCCACACCCATGTGAACAAACTAGTGGGACTGGTACGCCGTTCCAGAAGTGGGCCTCGGGGCAGCTATACCGCATGACTCGGGACCTTCGCACTTCTCGGAGTACTGGAAAGGGACAAAACATGAAAAATAAAAAACAATTACTTCCAATTTTCCAATCTTGCTGAAATCAGGCTCTTTCGAACCACCTCAGAAAGGGAAAATAACCCCCGTTCTCGATTCTAGACTGTTAAGTGACATTGTTAAAAAAATAAAACCAACAAAAAGAGGCCTTTAATGTGGTTCAGGTCCTCCTGTAGTAGGTACTACCGATGCTTTAGCACGATGCAAATTTTATACAAAATTATTATTTCTAACCGGGCGAATTTGATTTTTCTCTACTCCGTCGTCTCATCCCCTGAGAGATCAAGTCAGCCCGTTTGGCTTTCATGTGGTCCTTGGTTGCAGCAATGTGAACATTCTGGCTCTCGGAAGGAAGTCCGCAACCCCGTATCGCTTGATGCGATTATTCAATGCCCAGACCCAAACCGCTTTCGCTCAGAGCGTCGGTGAAGACAGATGCTCTCTCCCTTTTCTTTTATTTATCGCTTCCTATGCGGCTTCCGCTTCTCGAATCTTGCGTAGCTCCGCCTCGTGCTCTTGGATTCTCGTGAGAGCTTCACCTTCACTGACTAATATACCCTTATCAGTATCGACAAAGCCTCTCCGTATGACCACCGCCTGAAGACTATCTCCAGCCCTGATACGCGCACGCTTGGTCTTCAGTAGTGCCTCTAGTTCATCGGGGGGACAGCACGCGATCAGCCTCAGCTGGGCTCGCTGGACGGCACGAACCAAGCAACACCTTGCTTTTAACCGGGAAAATGCCCGCTTTCACGAAGGCACTGGCAAGTTTTGGTTCCGTAAACGCAGTCTCACGGGCCCAACGGATGATGTGAAGCAGATCCATAGTTTTCCTTTTCATACAGTTGAACACTTTTTTATCCCGGTAGTGATCGCGTTCTTGAAGAGTCCGTAGATACCTACAATAAGGGCGACTGTCTTGCAATTAGTATGCGCGGGAGATCTTAAGCGAGGTCATTAACCGTCGTGCAAGATCTCCATAGCATTCGCAATTAGATGGGTTTTGTGTAACTTGTATGTCAAAAGTACTTTTTGAACACCGGCTGTCTTCGGCTTGATATGCTCGACGTACTTTTCTGCCGAGTGCGAAATGCTTTTCAGATCGGATGCGGCTTTTTTACTTGCGCACCGTGTACAGCGAACTTTTTGCAAGGCCTTTATGGGCTTACTCCAACCCCCACCTATTGTTCACGTGGGCTAGGCGGCACGGAATTTCATCACCATTTATGATGAACAATGGGTTCAACCATGTCCCATCGGCGCACACAGTTGTAATGATTGCGATGGGATAGAAATATGAGAACGTCGCTTCCACGTCTTGCGAAACCTATGATTTTCCACTCCGTAAAGTGGTATTCGAGAGCTTGCGTCCGGATGTGTCTTTGTTCGCAGTAACCCTAGTTGCCTCAAGATTGTAGACACGAGTCACTTTAATTTTATGTTCCTTGATGAGCCGTTCGAGAACACTCAGTTGCGTCGTGAGTGATTCAGAATTTGCAAGCTCTTCAGCGCTGCTCAGACTCCTTTCCCGACTGACTGAGGCGGAGCCGTCCATCGTTCCGTCTGATAAATTTGGGATGAATTCAGGGCCGGATTTTGGATTATTTAACAGAGCGGCCCTGGCGCGCAAGCGAAAGGAGTTTGCAGAACTCGGTGACGAGCTCAACATGTTCATCGCTACTGAACGGTTCGCTGATGTCTACGCGACGAAGAGCAACAACCTCGCAAATGGCAGCTTCTTCGAGATCTGAGAGTGCCTGGCGGGGGTGAAGAACAAGTGACGGTAGATTTATCATTTTTCTTCATGCAACGGTGGAAAGTGAAGCGCGGCAAGCGTACAATGCGCGCAGACTTGCACACGCGAGTGTTTTTCTGAACCGTGATGACCGCGCACAGAAAGCGCTGTGCCGCGCGCTTTCCGAAAATTTTCGTCTTTGTCATGGCAGGAACATTGTTAGACGACAGTCGTGGTGAGTCGTGGAAGGCAGGGAATCTGCACAAGGTAGTAGTTGCGACTGCGCTGAGATTGCTTTAAAATTCCAATTTAAATTGCTTCCCACCTCTCAAATTTAAACCGCTTACCCCCGAACGGTCATCTTTGTGCAGCATAGCAACTTCTTAACTGCATGTTTTGCATTTCTTTTTTTCTCCATGACGTTCTTAACTTTCATTTGCATGATCCTGATAGAATCGTTTTTAAATTTTTGGAGCTGATTGAAAGCGGACGGCGCGTGTCCGCTGGGGTTGGGCGCGTGGGTGGAAAGGGAAGGAGAACGAGCGCAGAAAGGAGAGGAAAATTGATGGTTTTGGGGGGAAAGGCTCCCCAGAAGAGACAAAAAGGGCAAAAGAAGCCAGGGGTGGAGGCCAAAGGGCCAGTATCTGTGGGTAGTGTACAAAGGTGGCCTAGTGTAGTCTCCCCACCCGGTCAGCCGCGGGACTACCAAACAGCAGGGGTTAAATAGGGTCCGCTGCGTGGCCTTACCTGTCAAGAGGCGTGCGGTGAATCAGTGCTGGCGTGCGCGGACAACTCCAGTACACCAAGATACTGTAGAGAGACGGGACGCGCTACTCTGTAAGCTGGAGAGGGGTAGCGGTAGAGGGATAGCGGAGGTAGAACTGCGGCGCGCGCGAAGAGGACAGACGAAGGACGAGCAGCCGGCGTAGAGTCGTCTTCGGCTGTTAGTGTCTCTCTGTGTCTGACTGTTTCGCGTTGTCGTACTTCTCCGGTTTGGAGGAGTCGGCCGCGCTACAGTCTTTATATACTAACATTTTGAGTGTGT
>JAVCKV010320801.1:0-13983 GCA_032274145.1 Herpochondria borealis
TGCCTGGCTTCTCTTTGCCTGGCTTCTCTTTGCCTGGCTTCTCTTTGCCTGGCTTCTCTTTGCCTGGCTTCTCTTTGTCTGGCTTCTCTTTGTCTGGCTTCTCTTTGTCTGGCTTCTCTTTGATGAGCAATTTTTTTCTGATACCCTTCGCTATCATCTATTACAGTTGCACCTTCTCTAAGAAGAACTTCAAGCTCACCATTTTCATCAATAGTTGAATATATTCTATATTTAAACCTACAGAAAAAAAATTTTTTACCAATCTTAGTATTATCTACACTATGATATCCCCAAGTTAAAATTATGTTTTCTTTTTTTGATGATATATTGTTTTTTTCAGTCCATGAAGGTATGTATCCGTTTTCGCATTTTATATTAGAATTAATAATGCATTCTGGTAACTTTTTATTTTCGTCATTTGTATGATGCAAAAACATTCTAAATCCATGGCTGTCCCCTTCGCTAGCACCAGCAAAGTCTGAGGCTTCCTCATCGCTTTTGAGTTCATGCCTAAAAAATGTTTTAAGTTGCCCATTTTCACTTTTTATGACTGTGGTTTTAAACACTAAATAACTGCCGAAACTGTCAACCTTGCAATAGCTGCTTACTGCATGCAATTCATTAGTAGTAAATATTAATGATATAAGTAATAAATGCTTTTTCAAGAATTTTATCTTAGGGTTCATATTGAAAATCTACTGTGATTTACCTTAATGAAATTTCATGTTTGAAGTTATGAGTATTTATCCCTAGCCCAAAGTCAAATAAATCTGCTGCCGTTGATTTTTCATAAGGGCTTCTATTTAAAACAGTAATATAGGGATTATTATTTTTTTTATAGTAAATTTCAAATGATGGAAAAACTCCTGTGCTTCCTAATATAGCAATTTTTTTCCTTAATACATCGTATTGAAAAGCAATATCAAAGCTGATTCTAGGGCTTAAATTAAAGCCTAAAACATCATAAAATGGAATTCCTGCTTCTCCCGATATATTAAAAACTCGAAGAAATTTTGATTTTTTGATGCTTCCAATTTTTACAGTTTTTGTTGAAGCAGTTCTTGATTCTCCAATTTGTTTTCCTGTTTTGCAGTCGATTAACTTGGAAGCGCCTATTCTAATAGACTCCCTTCCATCGGGTTCGGATAACTCTACAGTTCTTCCCTTTATTTTTAAAATAAATTCAACTGTTATTCTTGCAGAAGCATTGGGGTCTTTACTGAAAACCCTGTTGTCAGTGGAAAAGCATTTTCCTCTATATTTATGAATTAATTTTTCAATATTCTCTATATGTTCATTGTTAATGGGAATGACTTTTGGGGCTTCTATTACATAACTTTTATTTTCTGTTTTAATAACATAATTGGGTAGATTTGGATGTTCTTTTGATATAAAAGCTTTCATTAAAAAATGAATTTTTGTCTCGTTGGCAGCAGCTTGGCCTTGAAATAAAATAAAGACCAATAATGCAGAAAATATTATTTTCATTTTCAGCTCAGTTTTTTTGATAATTGCACTAGCTATATTCAGATAGTCAGTGCAATAAATTTATTAATCATAAATTACAGTCGTATCATTTTCAGAGGCATCACCATTACCAAAATCAAAAACTGGTCCGTTTTCTCCCTCTGTTGTAGGGCTGCCAGCATCTTGGCCGGGAAGACCTAGTATGACGCTGTCATCTTCTGGTACATACAATTCCAGTTGTTCATTGCCTGATGGTGCGCAGTCAATATTTTCATCTTCACAGTTATTGCTGTAAGCAATATTAGAGCAAAAAAAGCAAGAAAACATAATAAAAAACATAACTTTATATTTCATTTTTAACTCCTAAATTTTTAAAACTCTTGTTTATGAGACCATTTTCTAATTACTGATACAAGTGTTTGGCTAAAATACAGGCAAGGTTATGTGAGACTATTCTGCTTTGCAGTTGCACTTCTACCCTTGCATTTCTGTCCACCAGTCCCAAAACTTATCCGTTAGCTTTTTGTTAGTCAAAGCCTCAACGGCATATTGTCTTATCCTATTGCCACTTGGCACCAATTCTCCCAAATTTTCCCGTAAGGTTTTTTCAAGCCACTCTCTTGCCAAACCATATGCGTTTGGGTCGTCTGGAAGGCCCCCCAAATTTCACCGTTAATAATTCGGATACAAAATGCTATGAAAGTGTCTACTCTTGCGCTTGGTTTAGGCCGCTGGCCGTACAACCAGGTGCAGGCAATAAAGCCTTGCTAGTTCTGCACTAGCGTCTATAGTAGACAGATGTCTAATGAATTGTATACATCCAGTGGTGAACGTAAATACCTAACCATTGACGAGCAAGAACGGTTTTTGAAAGCGGCTAGCGACCTTGACCGCGCCGAGGTACGGACATTCTGTATGACATTGGCCTATACAGGCTGTCGCATCTCCGAAGCCTTACAACTGACTGTCGAGCGTGTAGACCTATCTGCTAAAGCCATTCACTTTAGAACCTTGAAACAGCGTGGTAAGACGGTTTATAGGGCTGTTCCCGTTCCTGATAGTTATCTTGATGCTATGAAGCTGGTGCATAGCATTAGCAAGCGCCAAAAACTTAAAACAGGTAAGCAATCCCTGATTTGGGACTTTAAACGCGCTATGGCTTCCAGACACATCAATGCAGTGATGGAGGCCGCGAACATTCACGGTTTGCACTCAAGCGCTAAAGGCTTGCGTCATGGTTTTGGTGTGCGTATGGCACAAAAAACCCGTAACCCTCGCTTAGTACAAAAATTGTTAGGGCATAAATCCCTTGAGACAACCGCTATCTATATGGATTTAGTGGGTGAAGAAGAACGCGCCGAGGTGCTAGCCGCTTGGTGATGGGGATGATTAGAAAATAAGGCTTTACAAGATTACAAAAGGAATTGAGACTTAAAAACATGAGCAAATCACTAGATCAACGATTAGAGAGCTTAGGTAAAGCAATCTCAGCACGAGAGTCCGCTAAGGTCTACCAGTTTCCCTTATGGCCAGAGCCAAAACGAGGGGTTCCTAACTATATTTTGCGTTCTGCTTTGTTCACGGCCAGAAAAAAAATTGTAGCGTCTGAAGCTTTGAGAAATGAGGTCATTTTTTCCCAAGGTGATATAGAAATGAAATATACAGGGCAAAGGCTCACGCAGGCTCATTTAGATATTTATGAAGGGGTGATGCACCTAGCGCGTGAACAGCAAGAAGGTAACAAGGTTCACTTCACCGCTCATGGCTTGCTTAAATTGATCGGTAGGAGAACAGGCGGACAAGATCGTAAACGATTATTTTTATCACTTACCGATTTAACGGCGACATCGGTGCAGATCAAACATAAAAGCGGTAAAGTTTACTGGGGGTCATTATTACCAGAGGGCTACCATGATGAAGAAACTGGTATGTACTCAATTAGCATCAATAGAGACTTAATCAAATTTTTTGAAAGTGGTTATACTTTGATAGAACTTGAACAACGACATGCACTTGCGCGTTCCCCTCTTGCTCAGCATTTACATGGTTGGGTATTAAGCCATGTTAAGCCCTACCCCGTGAGCGTTGCCTATTTGAAAGACCTTTCAGGTAGTGACACAAAAGAACTAAGAAAATTTAGACAGAACCTGAAAGTCGCACTTCAAAGACTCATTGATATAGGAGTTATTGAGAGTTGGAACATCGACCCTACAGACAAGGTTCACGTTATAAAAACCCCTTTAGTCGCTACTAAGTAAGACACGGGCATTCAGGTACATAGACACGGGCATTCAGGTACAGACACGGGCATTCAGGTACGCAGGGCACGGGCATTCAGGTACGCAGGACACGGGCATTCAGGTACGGCAAGTTTAACAAAAACCGTGAAAATCTTAATAAAAACAATAATTTAAAATTTCAGAAAAATCCGCTAGAATCTATTTAGAATCTTCTTTAGAAAAAGAAAGAGCTAGAAAAGCAATATACAGAAAACTAAAAACCACTACGCGCCAACAATTACCCCCGATTTTTTCACTACCTACTGACCACACCAACCATAATGATGAATTGCATTCGCAATGCTTTTATTGTTAGCGCTACGCTATATGAAGGGGCTTTGCCCCCTCAAACTCCCCCAACAGCTCACCAACAGAATGAAATAAGGGCGTGGGTGTTCTGATCGTTCATTCTTTACGAAGTCGCTTACATACCCTATTCCGATCACTTCCAAGAACCTGATTGCAAGAGTCGCTACGCTACTGCTCTTGCAATCAGAACCTTTCCAGAGATACGGGGGTATTACAGCGGCTCCGACAGAATGAACTAAACCAACCAGAAAAAAGGGTTTTCAGCAAAGCCAAGAATCAAGAGCAAAGAAAAAGCTGCAAACAAAGAGCAAACCTATAGGCGAAAATGCTATTTTTTCGCAAAATAAGCCCCGTACAGCCATTTTAAACCCTGCCCCCTCTCTTCACTGCATAAAGCTACCCTAACGGGCTGTATGGGCTTTCTAGCATGAAAAATAAAGTAGTCTGGTTTTATCTGGGTTGACGAGTCCCCTTTTTATGCTAACCTCACAACAAACCAAGTTATTATCATGTTAAGGTAGTAACAAAACAAATTATCAACTTATTACATTGATAAGTTCACAACTTGCGAAAATGGGAAGTTAAGAATGAAAAAATTAAAGGTGGCTGATTTAAAAGACCATTTGCCTAGTGACCCAGTAGCCACGAAAGCCGCAGAAGTGAAGAAAGAAGCAGAACAAGCCGAGCAAGAAGGGCGGCGCATGGTGCAAAAGTCTTACGCCCTGCCCCGTTCAGATATTGAATATATTAACGCCCTTTCTCTCTCACTAGGGCAAGAACGTGGCAAAAATGTATCAGCTAGTGAAGCTTTACGGGTAATTATTTCAAGGTATAGGGAGGGTAAACAGTGAGAGGGGTTGCTATAGCCAGCACAAAAGGCGGAACAGGTAAAACTACCTTGAGCCATTGTTTAGCACTGGGCGCGGCGTGGAATGATACCCCTGCTTACTTGATGCACACCGACAACCGCGACCCGATTACGGTTAACGGTAGACCGTATATGTTTTACGATGCCAGAGAACCCGAAACACTAGCGGCTTTGACAGGTGCGGCGATCAATCAAGACGGGCTATGTATTATTGATAGTGGCGGCAATCGTGCCGATTTTGATAAATGGATAGCTGGTGCGGTTGATCTGGTGCTTATCCCTGTTACACCTGACCCCGAAGCCGCAGAACTAGCGATTGAACACATGGAAAGATTAGAGCGTTTAGGCGCTCAAAACGTCCGTTATATTTTAAACATGGTTTCAGGGAATGAGAACGAGCGAAAACGCGATTTTTTGCGCTATTACGAGCAACTAGACACCAAAAAAATTATAGGCGCACTGCCTAAAGTATCGGCGGTTAAATGCCTTAGAGAGCCAGACTTTGAAAAGTGGGAAACACCACCAACCAAGGTTAACAAATTTGCGCGTGTTCTTTTCGATATGGTTTCTAAAACACTCGATAAGAACGAACAGCAACCCGAAACAGCCAAAAAAAGCAGGAGGAAGAACACTTAAAAAAAATGTAGTAGGTAACGCCCTACCCCGTTGTTATCAGCAACGCGGCAGGACTTCACGACTCAATACCCGACTAAGAGAACTTGAGCCATGCAAAACGCATCATATCAAAATGCGTGTTTGTCTGTACGCACTCAAAAAACAGACATACCCCCCAGCAGCGGCGATCTAGCCCGTTTTATTCTGCAACTCACCGTGTATGCGGTGTTCTTTCTGTTTGTCGTTATTGACGGCTTACGCAATCCCATTAGCTATGACAGCAAGTTTTTAACCCTGCCTTATCTGGTGGGTGGCTTCGCGCTTGTGCGGTCAATCTGTGAGGCTTTAACGCATCACTACGACTTACACGCCGCCCTGTTTACGCTGGGCTTGTCTACGTTAGCCGTTTTGGCTTGATAGGAGGTGTTGCCATGAATTTGTTAATCCTGTCACTCACGATGATTATGGTGTTGATACTGGCGATTTATGCCATGACACGCGGTAAGGCCATCGAGAACGAAATACAACGCCTTGTCGATACGAAGCCGTTAGAGCAAATCTATGATGAATACCAAAGCAATAATTTCACGTTGAATCTGTACGTCACCGGCGGCATTTTGCTAACGGGTGCATTTGCGTTGATTTTCTTTGGTGCTGGTGGACTAGACCCGCGTTTGTGGGGGTTGGTTAATTGGATTTTTGCCGTGATCGGGATGACGGCCACGGTAGCTATTACTCTGGGGCAACGGTCGTTATATTCCAGTGTGCGGCAGAATACCGCCGCCCTGTTGGTGACGTTGTTAATTTTAACCTTTGTGATTTTTTCCGAGGTGGCGACCAGTTCAGAACGTGAAGATAGTTTGGTGCGTGATCGTTCGTTAAATTCGCCTACCTTGTCGGCGGTACTGGGAAAGATTACTAACCCTGACCCCCTGCCCTCCTCTCGTGCCAGTTATTACCATGCGGAGGCGGCGCGGTTTCAGTCGTTAGCGGATAACTGCAAAGGGCAATGCAAACGGGCTAATCAAGCCCAAGCGGACAGCAACAAGGCACAGGCAGAACATGAGGACAGCCGTTTTAATTCTGCCCTTGCCGCACAACGTCAGACCAAAACGGATTTAATCGACCATTCCCAGAACTTGGAATATGTCGAGGCGAATCATACGGCGGTGGTACGTTGGATTAAGGAGGTTTCCGCTAGTACCTGGGCGGCGGCAATGATGTTTGCTTCTCTGGTGTTTGTGGTAGCGTTTGAAAGCGGTTTTCATTTTACAGGCACACGCAACGGGATTTACATTGAAGCTCTTTCACGGTTGGGTTATAGCGTTAAAAGACGCACTAAGCGCCCTACCCTTTACCCCAAACAGGAAGAAATCACCAAAACGCCTGAAAAGCCTATTCCAAAGCAGGCTACACGGACTGACATGGATGTAAAAAACGTGCATGACATGGACAAAACCGATGCTAACAGGCAACAGGAGCTAGACGACATGGCATTGTTTTATCAGAACGCGAAAAGCGCCAAAGTAGGGGAGTCGTTGACCTGTCCGACTTGCGCGGAGCAGTTCAGGAAGAAAACCTATAACCAGTGTTTTTGTGCCAGTGGTTGCCGTGATACGTTTTGGAATCTGACCAAGCCCGAACGACTGCAAGCGGCGAGGGGGCATAACGGATGGTTAAGGCATACCAGCCCATGAGAGGGCAGGGGAACCGGATAAAATAATATCCAAACAAAGGCGCGATCATTCGCGCCTTTGTCGTGTTAAGGGTTGAGTGTTTGTAAACCGCGTTCCATGAGTTCACGCATAAAGGGCTGGTATTTTTTACCGCGTCTTTTTGCTTCGGACTTGATACGGGTTAGCTGGCTTTCAGGTAGCCGAAAATGCACACTGGCTGATTTGTTTTCAAACTCGTAAGTCACGGGTTCAAAACCTGATAAATCGTATTCTGACAGGTCGATGTTTTCGACCTCATCAATGGCTTCCTGATCGGTGTTCAGGCGTTTAAATTCTTTGAGCTTCTTCATATTTTTCTACTTCCTTTCTGTGCATGTATCTGGCGCTGATAGGGCGGATGTGCAAGCCGTCTTCTTTGGTTCGATACGTGAACACCAAAAAAATATAACGGTTCGCATCGTTGCGACCAATAGCGCGTAAGCGTGCTTCCTCAGTATGAGGGTCGCCAGCGATACGCGGATGATTAGAAAAAACCTGTTCAATCTCTGGCAGGGTCAGACCGTGTTTCTGGCAATGTTCAACATTCCCCTGATCCCAATCAAACCCGATAAATTTTTCTATATCCATCTTTAAAATGTACACTTTTGTGTACACAAGTTCAATAGGTACATATTCCTAGCCGTTGGCTTGCAGGTGAAAGGGTAGGGAAAGTGGATAAAATACTATCCAAGCAAAGCGCATTGATTGCGCCTTTGTGGGTTTTAGCGGTTTTGTGTTTGGGGAAGTGGGCGCTTTTTGGCTGGCTGGTTTTTGTTGTTGGATATAATGCTATCCATTAATGGTGTTTACAGGCAGGTGTGAAACGATTTGTTAAGAAACATCTGCTAACAATGGGGAGAAAGGAAAAATCATTATGAGCAAAACACCCCATGATATTTTAATTGGTGAGCAATACACCAACAGCAACGGCGAGGAAAAAACCCGATGGACAAAAGCAGGCGTTTGCTTCGCGATGGAGAACGGCGGCTTTTCTGGGGAGATAACCCAAGGTCTAGCGTTGAGCGGTAAATTCATTATCAAAGAACGCACCGCCAAAGATGCCTAAAGCGCGAAAATTTAAAGGTTTTGGCGTGGTCACTCGCCAAGGCCGTTTCCTATGGCAGTACAGCCGCCCAGAGGAGGGCGCAACACGCGCCGCCTACGAAACCCACAACCCACAGCTAAACGACCACCCAGACGGTCACAGCATCGTTAAATTAAGCTTGTTAATCGAGCGAATAGAAAAATAAATTTTTTTTGAAACTACACTCGTTATTAGCTTTCTAAATAGATTCACCCCATTCATTCATTAAAAAAACAGCACTCACTAACTCAACCACCAAACCACGGGGGAACGTATGGGCGATTTTGTTGGTAAAACACTGCAATTGATTCAATTGGGTACGGTGTTAGGCAATATGATGCCAAGACCTACGCCAGAGTATCAGCCACCACCGCTAGAGAACACGCACCCCATGGAGGGCATGGCGAGCGGTAGCGAGTTGGAACAATACCGCCATCAAGCAGGGGCGTTTTATCTGGGGACAGTACACCCCGATCATAGCGCACGTTTTGAAGCTGGGATGAAAGACGATAGGCACGTTTTCATTGTGGCAGGTAATGCGGCAGGAAAAGGCCGCTCATTGATCGTGCAAAACGCTTTACGGTGGCAAGGTGGCTTTGTCTGTCTTGACCCCAAGGGCGAGCTTGCCAGTATTACCGCCATGCGGCGCGGCACGAGTGAAGGAGCAAAAGGCACAGGTACCAGTGTTCGCCAGTTCTTAGGGCAACGCATCGCCATTCTTGACCCGTTTAATGAAACCACTGGCGCGGCGAAAGCCTACCAAGTGCGTTACAACCCGTTATCAGATATTGATATTCACCATGAGTCCGCCCAAGCACAGATAAAAAAACTGGCCTCAGCGTGTATTGTGCCAGAAGAGGGCAAGAACTCTTTTTTCAGTGAGAGCGCGGAAACGATTTTAGCAGGAACAATAGAAGCCGTTTTACTGACCTACCCCAAAGCACAGCACACCTTGTCATTCGTGCGTAAAACCCTGTTACATTCGTTTGATGATTTGCTGGATATTTTGCAGGACATTAAACCCACCAGCCAGCTACGCGAATTTACCAAAACGGTAGACGGTAAAGAAAAGCGATTCAGAGAGGTACAGAAACCACGCGGACGCATTCCCGATGATGGACTCGCCGCCGAGGCAGTGGGGATGCTGGGCGATGTGTTAGGCACGGACGAAGCAGGGGCATTTAAAACCACGCTATCCAGAAATCTAAAATGGCTGTCTGAAAAGCCCATGCAACGCCATGTAGCCGCCTCTGATGTGTCACTCACCAAAGTAGTGCAGGGCGGTGGCTCGGTTTATATTGTTGTCCCCCCTAACCGCATAGACGACTTTAAAAGCTGGTTACGCATCATCACCCAGACTGCCATCAATGCCAAAATTGCCTTGGGAGTGAACCAGACCACGCAAGAAACGCTGTTCATGCTGGATGAGTTCGCCTTGCTAGGCACGTTTAAAGAGATAGAAAAAAGCGCGGGCTTCTTACGCGGCTATAACTGCAAAATTGCCTGTGTGATTCAGAATATTGGACAGATCAAACAAAACTACGCCAAGAACTGGGAAACCTTCTTAGGCAATGCAGGGGCTATTATTGGCTTTGCCCTGAATGACCACGAAACCGAAGAATACCTATCTAATCGGATGGGTAAAATATTGGCGTGGGAAACCAGCTACAGCACGAATCAGGGCGCATCAGCGCAAGTGATGGGGGGTAGTGTATCGGATGGTAAAACCACCTCACAGGCACAACGAGAACGCGCCGTAAGAATGCCCAATGAAATACACCAACAAGCCGCCCGTGAACAAATGACCGCGTTTGTGATTCCTGCCAGTGGCAAGCCGTTAATGATTGAGCGCCAGAATTATGACGCGATCAAAAAAACGGGGATTTTTGACAGTCCGCAGTTTTGCGAAGCGTGGGAGAAAAAACATGGATAATAAACAAGATAATTCAGGACTGTATGCTTTTTTATTTATCGTTGTTATTGCCATTTATGTAATGGTGATTGCCGTGATAGGAGCGGTTTTGTATGCGATAGGCTATCAAATCTATTATATTTCAAGGTACGAAAAGGGAGAAGAAAACCCTTGGTACTTCATAGCAGTGACGGCCTTAATGTTTATTTTGGTTCTTCCAATGGGGCTGAATGATCTTGGATATTATGATCGTACGCAGGATGTAGGTTATCTTATATCTGGAATTATAAAGGTTGCCTGTACTGCTGTTCCTGCTGGTTTGTACTATCTCTATCGGTTGCTAGAGCCTATCAGTCCTGCTGTTATTACCGTAATAGATACCGCTCACCTCAATTACAGTAAGCAGAAAATCACAAAAAACTATCGTGATGAACTCATAAGTTTTGCTAAAAATTCGTCGCCTGAAATAGTCGAAGCCTTTGTTATCAATGGTTTTAGCCATGACGCTAAATCTGATGAAAACAGTTATTCAGATTTTGATGAAGCTAACCACAGGCAATCATCAGGCAGTGAGTCACCAGCACGTGATGTATCACGCGATGATTTTGTTTTTGATGGTGGTAGGTTTTCAGATGATCGTTTTTCAAGTGAGAGTAAGAAAAAACGCTATGAAACGCATTATAGAGCCGCTCATGATCCAGCCACACCAGAGACAGAGGCTATCTTACATTTAAAACAACTTAGGCGTGATGATGCAGGAAAAACAGAAGGCATCAAAGCGCTTCCTAAACCTGCGTGATTACTTGATAGCCTGTAGGGTAGGGGGAGCATTGCGCCGCTTACTATAGCAATGAAAAACGCCCTAACCACTTAAGAGCAATTAGGGCGTTTCGGTATATTACCGAGTTGCACGACAAGAAGGCACTTCTGCCTAGTCGCTTAATCAGTATAGCAAAAGATCATTAAAAAAAGAAAAACACCCCTGTTCTGTCTTTTGGGAATATTAGCAGATTGCCCTAAATACTTTCTGGGGTTTGGGGGCAGACAGCCCCCATTTAACTATGAGTGTGTGGCAGGGGTGGCGGTTGTTGGCTTGCTGGTTCTTGTAGGGCAGGGCGGCCACGGTTTGAGGTTAATTTTTCCAATCCAAATAATTGACGATCAGCATTTTTTTTCAATCCGCTTTCTAGTAGTGCATCAACGGTTCTTTTGAGTTCTGCATTTTGTTCCATTTCAGCGGCGACTACTTGCCCCAGTAAAATATTTTTTGCGTCTGTGTTGGCTTGTTCCTGAGCTTCGAGTTCTGCAATTTGTGCTTGTAGAGCGGCTTTTTTTTCCTGAATAGATAATTTAGGCATAATTTCAAACCTTTGTCATAATGGGTCAAATACGGGTCATGAACTACAATTATACGAAAAATTAACGATTTATGCGATAATATGGAAAGAGAGTAGATAGCAAGCTGTGTTTTTGGTACCCAAAAACGCTTGTTCTCCGAAGGCTCAAGGGGTCTAACGCCACCCCCTGAGAACCCAGCTAAAAAACGGCATGATGAAAGGTTTCATAATGGCACGCCCTACCAAGCAAGAACACGAAAAGCGCACCGCCCGACTCCCTGCCGCACGAGTGACACTTGCCGAGCTTGCCTATGTTCAGGAGCAAGCCAGTAATGCAGAACTGTCATTAACCGACTACATACGAACGCTTGCTTTGCATGAAGAAGTGAAGCCACACCGCACATCACTAGAGGATTCGCTATTGGTTGAGCTTAACCGTATTGGTGTTAATATCAACCAAGTGGCACACGCCGCCAACGTAGGGCGATTCGATCAGGCTATTTTTCAATATGCGCTTGATGAACTGGTGTTGTTAATGAAGAAAATTAACAACGAGGTATCATAAATGATTCCCGATATTGCCAAGCGTGGCACGTCCTTTGTAGGTGCATCAAAATATTATTTACACGACAAACGCCAAGAGGGGGAAACCTCAAGAACCACACAAGAGCGCGTAGAGTGGACTCACACACGCGGCATGATGACCGATGACCCCAAGGCAAGTATAAACATCATGCGAGCCACCGCAGAAGCCCAAGATGATTTAAAACGTGAAGCAGGGGTGAAGCTCACAGGCAATAAATCAAAAGGCGCGGTGTTGGCTTATTCGCTGTCATGGTCGCCTGAAGAAAAAGGGCAGATAGATAAAACCGAAATGTTAAAAGCTGTTGATACCAGTTTAAAGGCACTAGGCGCACAAGATCACCAAGCGGTGATTGTGGCGCACAATGACGAGCCGCACCCCCATTGCCACGTTATTTTAAATCTGGTGAACCAGCATAACGGCAAAAACTTAAATTTATCACACACAAAAACGAAGCTGGATAAATGGGCGTATGAGTACCGTAAAGAGCGCAATGAGGAACAAAAATATTGTCCTGATCGCACCAAAAAACACGAAGCCATAGAAGCCCGTAAACGCGGACAAAACCCCGACTTTGTGAAGCCTACAAAAAAGAATTTTCACCGTAGCCAGACCGCCCAAGACTTTGACAAAGCCACCACCCACGCCAACACCTTTGAGGCTAAAAACATCAAGCAGGAACAAAAAGCCAAAGACGCGGATTTGTTCAGCTATGGCAGAAAACAGGCAGAAATTCATAAGGCGGAATGGTCGCAACTCTCCCACGAATACCAGACCGAGAAAGCCGACATAAACCGCCGCGCTAAAGACGAAGTACAGCGCGTGAAAGATGAAATATTTCAGCAGGGCAAACCGTACTATGTCGAAATGCTACGAAGCCAACGCGCCGAACTGTCAGCGTTTAATCAACGTGAAAGCAGGGTGTTAGGCAAGATTAATAACATGGTGGCGGCGGTGACACATTCAGCGCGGTTAGGCCGCCCAGAAAATAAAAACATGGTTTCCCAGCTATTCAAAACCATTAGCTACAAAGACCAACGCCAAGCATGGATTAAAGCCAGGCATGATAAACAGGTCAGGGAATTTAAACGCGATCAAAGCGCACAGATAAAAACTGCCACTAAGAACATCAACCAGACCAAGAAAGAGCGTATAAGCGCGGCGGTTGACCTGTTCCAGTTCAACCGCCAAGGGCTAATCAGAAAGCAGGACACACGAACCCAAGACCTCAAAGACCGCTGGAAAACGCGAAACCTTGAGCGAAAGCAGGCGTTCAGGCAGCTAGCTAAAACCACTCAGAAACGCGAGGAAGCCAAAACACACATCATTGATGGTGTAGAGGTCAGAGAGGTAAACAAAGACTTTGAAGCGAAAACACGCCCTAAACGCACCCGAAAGCCCAGAGTGCGAACCCGAAAACGTACAAGGAGTGATGATTATAAGTAGAGGAGCTTAATACGTACTTTTCATCATCATCGTTATTTGCTAAAAATAACAAGCATAGTGTCTTATCTTATTACATTATAAAGAGGGCAGCCCGCATTTCTTGTTATATTGCCTACTTTGTCAATGTATTGATGTTTTCCAATATACACATGATTTTTACTTGAATTGTACTCTTTTATGATTTCCCTAGATGACGCTGTTCCGTCACTAATAGCATAACATGAAGGTGAGAATGGGCTGTTGTCACGTCTGTAAACGTGAAATGTAATGACAATAGGATTCTCAGCTCTTTGCCTGGCTTCTCTTTGCCTGGCTTCTCTTTGCCTGGCTTCTCTTTGCCTGGCTTCTCTTTGCCTGGCTTCTCTTTG